>PVHP010001601.1:0-103751 GCA_004024765.1 Zapus hudsonius
CCAAGTCTTTAGCCCCTGGATAAGTGAATAAATGATTTCTATCAGAGTATCAAACCCTTGGTCTGAAAGACAATGGCAGAGTTACCTTTTCTCAAGCAAACACTGGCCTTAAAGAATTGAAGAGTTGAATGGTTCTTTTTGTGAAGAAATACATTGCGGAAATTCAATACATTTGTGTAAATGTGGCAGAAAAAAGGGTTAATTACTAAAAGTTGTAAGAGGGAAAAAAGCTAAACCAGTAAGGCTGCCCAAAGAGTTAACTGCAGGGGATCTGAATCTCTCCCTGCTCAGCAGCTTAGTGTCTGAGAAAACCCTTGTTGAGAGACAGACACCAAGGATCTTCAACACAACCTAAAGCAGAAGTACAGAGACCCCCTAAGACCTCAACAATCAAGCAGCCTTAATACTCAGCCACCATGACTCAAGGAATTGAGCAGAAGAGGGGGCAGAAAGACTATAAGAGCCATGGTGGAGGAGAATATCCAGAGACATGCCCCCCTCAGTAACAACATACAAAGTGGGGTGGAACCGGGCTGGCTCCTAGGATATTCATAACCCCCTACCCCATGGACTGATCCAGACTACCCACGGAGGAGGATATCCAACTGATTGAGGACATGGAAGAGGGAAATCGGGGAACTGGGGATACCAACACATTTGGTCATTCAATGCATCTAATTATGGATAATAAAGAAAAAATTTTTTTAAAAAAAGAAAGCAAACCCTTGCTGAAAGGAGTCCTTGAAGATAAGGCAGAGAGGATACTTTATACTAAGTCACAGCGCTGACTGGTTAACAGACAGGGCAACCCAACTGCAGGAATAATTGATATGCATGTTCTGGGAAATTGCTTGCATTCTGAAAAGTTATTTTGACACATGTAAACCACACAGACTGCCAAGTATGTTTTGAAACATCATGTATGTGGTTTTGAGACTTTTTAAAACTGCACAATTACCACGTACTCAGCTTCGAATTTTTCTCTTGTGCCCACTTCTTTGTTCTGATTCCAGCTGCTAAATGCCACTTCTGCTTCTGGAACCCATAGCTTTGCTGGCTAACCACGCCTTATTCCTAAGCCTATAAAACCAAAATACAAACTCAGCTCGGTGGGGGCTGGAACTTTTTGAGAGAGATCTCATTCCAGACCTGGTGTTCATAAATTCCTCTACTTCCTCTCTCACTGACATTGGTATGATCTCTCCTGACATAAGTTCATAACATAAATTTTGCCACTAACTTTGAGAAATTGCTCTTTTTTATTAAATATTTTATTTATTCATTTTCAAGGAGAGAAACAGAGAGAGAGAGAGAGAGAGAGAGAGAGAGAGAGAGAGAGCACTAGAGCCACCACCTTGTGGGTCTGGCATATGTGGGTACTGGGGAATTGAACCCAAGGCCTTAGGCACCGGAGGCAAGTGCCTTAACCGCTGAGCCATCTCTCCAGCCCCAAGAAATTGCTCTTTAACTGGCCCACATTCTGCTTTTCATGGCAGTATTTGCCTCCAAACAAATAGATGTTAATAGTCTTCATTATATTTTTCTAAAACTACAAAATATGTTCACAATAACATTTCTTAGTGTCTATCTCTCCATTTCTGCACTGTATTTTTCACTGTGAAATTGACACTTTCTTTGATCAAAATGTAGATAGATATTCATAAATTTAAATCTATGTATGAAAATATATAATTTAATTTCTCATGATTTTTATTGGCTTTCTCTAACATTTGCATTTAATCACTCAGTTTCTTCTGAGATAAGATAGTGCTGTGTATAATATGGCTATCATGAAACTCATTATGTAGACTAGACAGGCTTCCACAGGTGCATTCTCCTGTCTCAGCGTTCTGAGCTCTAGTCTGTCTTGTCCTGACTTGCACTCTAACAAATGGACTTTTATAAAACATGACTTATCGTTCCAGGAAACTTCAGACAGAATCAACTTGTGCCAGCACTCAGAAGGCAAGGGTAGGAGGATCCCTGTGAGTTCAAGGCCACCCTGAAACTACATAGTGAATTCCAGGTCAGCTTGGTCTAGAGCAACACCCTACCTCAAAAAACAAAACAGCAACAAAAAATCAAAAAAGATGATTCATCTATTATCTGTCCATCAAGTTGCCTGTTGAGTATACCTGTAACTCAAGCTGTTCCAAGTTAGGAACCACATATGAAGGAGAACATGCTTTCATAACTCATAACCCATGACCCCATGGTGAATACCATACTACTGAGGAGAGCCCTCAGTGAAATAGGGTTGGGCAGGAGAATAGGACCAGCGTAAGTTTATAATTAATAAAACATTTTTAAAGATGCTTTATCTGAGTTATTGAAAAAGATGTTATAAGAAAACAAGCAGCCTTTTAGAAGGAAATTAAAAATTATTAACTTTTGGGTTTTTTTTTTTTATGTAAGGTCTAGCCAAGGCTGACCTGGAATTCACTGCATAGTTTCAGGGTCGCCTCAAACTCACAGGGATCCTCCTACCTCAGCCTCCCTAGTGCTGTGATTAAATGCATATACCATCATACCCAGTGTATTAACTTTTTAAAAGTGGAAATTAGATTATTTCTAATATTATTTAAGAATGTGCTTCTCATTTTTCAGAGCCACCAAACACTATCAACTTGGGAGAGAAAAGTATTGAATATATAAATAATCTGCATAGTAAAATGGCCTCTGATAATGCAAGAGGAAGTCTCAAAGGTAAAAGAATCATTGTAGATGTGTGAAAGACAACTGTGTTCTGTTCTCTTTCTTGCTACGTTACAGTAGCCTCAGCCTTCCTTCCTCTAATCAGCCAGCATCAGGAGCACAGCAAGAATCCCCAAGATTGTCCTGTGAACAGATGCTTCCATATGGAGGATCTGTGCTCTGTACAGTCAGGGGATCATGTGTACAGGTCCTCCGTCCTTATAACCCAGGGGAGTTCATCGATCTCTTTCATCTCTCACACCTTTAATTTGCTGAATGATGGACTGAAATGTGAGCATGCTGTGACTTGTTCAGTAGATCCTCTGTCAGATGCTCTTTGTGTTTTTGTTGCTTCCATTACCATCGGTAGCACAATCATTATCCTTGCCAACATTGATTGCACTGCTTGAGTTTTCGTACTGAAGGGCATGCCAGTGGGGCTGTTCAGTTAAGGATGTATATGCTTTTAATTTTTGTAGATATTTCTAGTCACATTCCAAATGATAGCCATTAATAGTTCTGCCAATAACTGTATAAATGCCCGTTTTTCTGTATCATGCAAGCAGTAGAGTTTTTATGGGTTATAAATATTAACGCCATTAAATTATACTGATTATACTATGGGATGTAATCTAAAGCCTTAGAAAAATCATTATAAAATCCCAAGGGTAAAGTGCTTATTGCACAAGCATAAGTACCTGAGGCTCAATCCCTAACAGTCAGGTAAATGCAGGCTGTGGGGCAAGTACCCATAATCCCAGTGCATGGGAGTCTGACATGGGATCCCCAGGCATGCTTGCTACATAGTCTAGCTGAATTATCGAGAAATAGGTACAGTGGGAATCCCTGTGTCAATAAACAAAGTGATGACCAATTGAAGAAGATATCCATAATCAACTTCAGGCCTCCACAAGTGTGTATCTGCACATAAACACACATGTGCCCATACACATACAAACACATGTATTCACACCATACACAGCATGCCCATACACATACGAATATAGGTATTCACACTATATGCAACATGCCCATACACATACAAACACATGTATTCACACCATACACAGCACGCCCATACACATATGAATATAGGTATTCATACTGTACAAAACATGCCATACACATATGAATACACTTATTCACAACATACACAGCATGCCCACACACATATAAATACATGTATTCATACCACACAGCACACCCATTGCATATGAATACATGTATTCACTCCATACACAATACGCCCATACACATATGAATACAGGTATTCACACTGTATGCAACACACCCATACACATATGACTATAGATTTTTACACCATATGCAAAACATCCATACACATATGAACACATATTCACACCATACACAGCATGCCCATACACATACGAATACATGTATTCACACTGTATACAGCATGCACATATGCATATGAATACATGTACTCACACTGTACATAGCATTCTCAAACACATACCAATACAGGTATTCACACTGTATGTAACATGCCATAGACATATAAATACAGGTATTCACACTCTACACAACATGCCCATACACATACTAATACATGTATGTATGATTGTATGCAATACACTGTATGCAACACACCCATACACATACGAATACATGTATTCACACCATACACAACACTTCCATATGCATATGAATATATGTATTCACACCACACATAGCACACCCATACACATACAAATACAGGTATTCACACTGTACACTATACACCCATACACATACAAATATAGGTATTCCACCATACACAACACACCCATACATACAAATACATGTATTCACACCAGACTCACCATGCCCATAACATACAAATACATGTGTGAAAACATGGGTATTGTTTTCTGCACAAGGTCAGGTCTGCACAAACAGTCCAAGAGGAGGAATTAAGGAGCAGCTGCACCCAGCTCCAGCCTTGGCCAGTTCAGCTGAAGACAGACATGGCTGGACCTCTGCCATTGGCTCCTACTGGCTGGAAACTTGCCGAGCATATAAAAAGCCCTAGGTTCAATCCCCAATACTGCAAGCAAGCAAACAAACGAAAAGCTCAGTGTTGGCAAGGATATCAAGAAATTGAACCCCATGGCAGCAGAGTCCTGGGTGTGTGAACAGCCCACCCCACGACCCTGTCATTTGTAGCACAGATGGCCTCCCAGGCATAGTAATCCACATCTACATGGTACTCCCTGGCTAAACAGAAATGGCAATGTCTCTTTTTGTGTATTCAAATGAAATAGGTGAGGATAAATTTGGGGAGGGTATATACTTGTAGGTATGTGTATGTGTATGTTTGTGTGTATACACACATGTTCATGGGTGTAAATGCAAGCACGTGCATGCCAACTGTGTGTGTGGAGGTTAGAAAGCACTATTTCGATGGAGGTCCTCACCTTCCACCTTGTTTGAGGCAAGGTCTCTTGCTCTCTGGTTCTCATGTTCAACACTGCGTTGGCCAGGCAAAGACGGCCTAGAGCTCCCAGGAATGTCTGTCTACACCTCCCGTCTCTCCACAGGCATGCTGAAATTGCAGACCCCATGGCTTCTAGCTTTTAAATGGAGTCTGGGATCTGAACTCAGGTACTATTGCTTGCCTGGCAAACACACTATCCACTGAGCAATCTCTCCGGCCCATGAATAAATCATTTCCATTGGAAAGCAAGCCTTTGGTCTGAAAGAGAATGACAGCTATACATTTTCCAGCCAATACTGGCCTTAAAAAAATGCTCATAATAGCATTTCTTAGTGTCTCTCCCTCCATCTCTGCACTGTATTTTTCACTGTGGAATTGTCCCCTTCATTTATCAAAATGTAGACAGTGTTATATACAGAAAAATATATGTCTAAGAATGTATAATTTAGTTTCTCACTGTTTTGTTTATTACCCTTGTTTTAAAAGTGATCTTTCTCTAACATTTGTGCATAGCTATCCTATTTTCAAAATATTTTTTTCAGACAAGATCTTACTATGTATAACATAAAAGCCATCAAACTAATTATGTAGCCCAGGCAGACACCCAAATCTCCATCCTCCTACCTCAGCTCTAGTCTTCTGTTTTCCTATTTTGCACAGACTTTAACTAAATATCTACTGCTATACAAGAAAAATGCAGACAGAATCTATCTATGATGATTTAGGTGCTCCATCTAGATTACTTAAGAAAGCTTTTAGGAAGCAGTCCTTTAGAAGGGGATTAAGATTTGTTAAATTTTGGAAGGATTGGGAAGATGGCTCTGCAGTTAATGGCACTTGCTTACAAAGCCTGTCTAGGCAGGTTCAATTCCCAAGCCACCCACATAAGCTGAACACAGTACGTGGTGCAAGCATCTGGTGTTCGTCTGCAAATGCAAGAAGTGGTGCAAGCATCTGGTGTTCGTCTGCAAATGCAAGAAGCCCCGGCATGTGCTTGCACATACACAAACACATTCACAAATAGTTTTTTTAAAAAACATTTTATTCATTTATTTATTTATTTGCAAGCAGAGCGATATAGAGGGAACACACACAGAGAACGGGCATGCCAGGGCTTCCAGCCACTGCAAATGAACTCCAGATGCATGCACCACTTTGTGCATTTGGATTTCAGTGGGTACTGGGGAACCAAACCCAGGTTGCTAGGCTTTTCAGGCAAGTGTCTTAACCGCTGAGCCATCTCTGCAGCCCAAGTTTTAACCTTTTTTTTGTTAACTTTTTAGCAATTGAAATTGATTTATTTCTAGTATCATTTCATGATATTCATGTCATTTTCCAGAGGTGCCTAACTTTTTCAACTTAAGCCAGAAAAGTTCTGAAGTTCCAAGCAATCGGCGTTTTGTGACCTCTACCTCCAAAAAATACGTAACCTAAGGTAAAAGAATCACTGTGATACACATGTGGGAATGAAAACTGTTCTGTTGACTTCTCTCATTTCCCAGTATCCTCAACCTATGTGCCTCTGCCACTAAACAACCAATACTATGAGCACAATACTCGCCCGATTTTCCTGTCAGTACATACATGTGAATGGGGGGGGGGGGGCTTTGTGGTTCTGTGGAGTAAGAGAATGAGATGCCCAGGGACTGCTCAGTTTGAATCCAGGTAACTTGACAGAATTCTTTCATCTCCCACATCGTTTATTTTCTGCATACTGTTCTGAAATGTAACATGTCACAACTCATTCAGTATTTCCTTCATTGAATGACCTTTTAAGTTTTTGTTAAGAGCAACTACAATCAATGATGCAGTGAATATCATTGCACACATTGTTATCATGCTTTTAGTTTCCACAGATATTGCCAAAAATCTTTCCACAACCATCACAGTTAACAGTTTTTGCCGATAAATACATAAAAATACTATTTCCCTTCATCTTAGCCAGCAGTAGACTTTTTTTGTTATTATTAATAGAAACTTTGTATGCACAAGGCAGGTGTTGGTACCTCCGTTTCCAACCTCCCTGATCCCATTCCCACTGTGGGATCTCCTCAGAGGGATTGCTGGTATGCCCCATGGGGATTGAGAGCTATGTGTTGTGTGAACAGCCATCAGTCATGGGGGGGGGACAATGTCTCTAGATATTACCCCACCATGGCTCTTACAATCTTTCCACCCCCTCTTCCTGAGCCATGGTGGGTGAGTTTTAAGTCTACTTTAGCGTTGAGCTCTTAGCAGCTTCTAGATTTCTGCATTAGAATGTTTTTTGAGTGTCCTCGGTGGCTCAGATTGTCAGGCTCTCTATGGAAGCGGCACCCTTGCTCGTCTCTCCACTCCCTCTGTGGTTCACCTGGGCCCTAGCTGATGTGTTAGGGGTGGTTCATCTCCTGCAGCTGTAGACTTTTCAGGATCGAAAACATTAATTATACGAAATCACATTGTTAAGTGTTCACACTACGGAAAGTGATCCCAAGATTCTGAAACATCTCTGCAGGAACTCCAAAGACATTGACAGGAATAGAAAACTCCATTTTCAAATTCATGTGGAATCGCAAAATTACAGTCAGAAAAGTGATCTGATGGAAAAAGTAGGAAGAGTGACACTTCATAATTTCTAAACTTAGCATGAGCCACAATAAGGAAGGCGTTATGCTTCTGGCATACAGAGCGATGATGCAGAGATGTGTGTGGTGGGAAGCGGATGCCACCAAGGCAGTGGCTGGGGAAAGGGAGGGCCATCTTTGTCACATACGGTGCCCGGATCAGGATATTCCCATGCAGAAGGATGCCTCAGCTTAAACTGTATTCAGAAAACAAATTTAGTCAGAAACTGTATTTTAGAACTAAACTGTACAATTATAACAAAAAATAGGGGAAGCCCTTCACAAAACTAGACATGGCAGTGTAGTTTTTTTATACTTGGCATTGAAAATAGTCAAAAAGAAAAATATATGAAGAAAAGAAAATATGGACAAATTGGGCTTCATCACAATTAAAGTTTTATGCATCAGAAGAAAATATCAATTGTGCAGTTAATGAGAGTTAATAAAAAATTTAAAGGATGATACCAACAGAGTTGACGGTAACCCACACAATGGGAGAAAATGTTTTTTATCATATATCTGATATAGGGTTAGTACCTGGAGATATATTAATGAGGTTTTGAAACCTAGCAACAACACAACTCAAATTAAATCTAGGCAAAGAACTCTAATAGACATGTTTCCCAAAAATGATATTACAAAATAGCCAACTAACATAAGTAAACATGGTAAACCTCAGTAATCGTTATGAAAACTCACCTTTAACTGCAATCAGATAACCCTTTCTTGGTTTTATTTCTATTTTCACCTTAAGACGTTATTATTTCTGTATGTGTGCATATGTGTATTTTCTGTATATTTCTGTATTGCATGTGTAGGATGGGGTGTGTGCATGTCACAGCACATGTGTGGAAGTCAGAGGACCCCCTCTTTATGACAAGGTCTCTTGTTTTGCTGCATATTGGACAGGGTCTTCCATTTCAGGGCTCTGCCCAATGACTGCACCTGTCGGAAGGCTCTAAGAAGAGTCATTGGTTTGCATCTGGTCAGCTTTTTCCCTGTTGTGTGCACAGAAGTAATGACTCCCAGGTGTCTTACACGTCACCAAAGAATGAGAGGTCTCACTGTAAGCTTCCAGGCCTTGTGTGTGTTGCTGTGTGCCAGCAACTCATTCTTCCCAGTACCGGAGTTTCACCTGCTACCTTTGGCTCATACACTCACCACATGGTGGACATTTGGATTGTTTTTCTTCTGGGGCTACTTGAAAGAATCGTGCTGTAACCATCACACACGTGTCTCTTGTGGAAATGTTTTCCTCTTTTTTGGGCCTACAGCTACCGGTGATATTTCTGGATGCATAGGAAATCTACCATTTTGAAGTTGACAGGGCCCTTCTTAAAGGGCCTCACTTATCTGAGGTGCTGATAACATCTCTTATTGCCTGTTTTCATGAAAATCAGTATAGTTCTACTATCAGAATGTCAGTTGTACATACTTTAAACCAGAAATAAATGCTGCATCTCCTTACATGGGTGCATCATGTAGGAAAGTATACAGTGGATAATTTAAATCACATTTCCTTCACCAAATCCTCTTCCAAAAGGTAATCTCCACAATTTATTTTATAACTTTCAGAGAAAATGCACTTCTGGCATTGTGCTTACTATGCTGAAAGTCATATATGTGTTCATACATACTTATATATTTGATCATTAAGATATATATGTAATTCAAATATATACGTAATAGAATATGAAATGGGAAAATATTGCTTATGCAAAGAACCTGTTCCTCTTTCCTATACTTTGAGGTTTTTTTTTAAAGGTGTGCGCCATCACTCCTGGCTTCTTTTTTTCTTTTTTTTTTAATATGTTATTTATTCATTTTCAAGCAGAGAGAGAGAGAGAGAAAGAGAGAGAGAGAAAAAAAATACCAGGGCCAGGGCTTTAGGCACCGGAAGCAAGTGCCTTAACCGCTGAGCCATCTCTCCAGCCCACTTTGAGTTTTTTAAAGTATTAAATCCATGTCCTTCCACGCGCCAGGCAAAAGCACTGTGAGCTACACCCCAGCCACCTTCTCCACTTATTAAAGTATAGTGTAACTTGAAAAATCATTCCACATCAACATATTTAAATAAAATTGTTTTTTGTTGATTTTTTTTCTTAGATTTTTCAGCTAGAGTCTTATATAGTCCAGACGGGCCTTGAATTCACTAGCTACATAGCTGAGGATGACCTTGAACTCCTGACCCCTTACCCCTACCTCCTGAGTGCTGGGATGACAGAGGTAGCCCACCACACCCAGCTTAAACCTAGCTCTGTTCAAGCCTTTCCAGTGTGGACTGAGCCTGTGCTCTGTGCACTGGGGTTGTCACCACAAGCACCACTGACATCAGTAGATAGCTGAGGATTCCGAGGTCATCGCCATCATCTTCAAGATGCATCACCTGCATGACTTCTCTCTATCCTTTAAATTCGCAGGTAGCCTCTTAGAATATTATACATATACTGTCTATCTGTGCCAAAACTCAAATCTCCAGAGAACTTGAACTTTTACTACTGCAGTAACACTGCTCACATGTGGTCTTTGGCCAGCAGCAGGAGCATCATGTGGGAAGCTGTTGGAAATGAACTTCAAGGCCCCACCCCAAATCCAGCGAGTCAGATGCTCTGGAGCTCAAGTCCAGCTTTCTGCCTTGACAAGTTGTAGTCAGCTTTCTAGTTGCTGCACAGAAAGAACCCAAGCAAAAGCGGCTTGTGGAGGAATGGGTTTATTAGGCTTATGGAATCCAGGGGAGACTCCATCCTGGCAGGGAAAAGGATGGCATGAGCATCACCTCCGCCACAGCACTGCAAACAGCGGCAGGAAGGTGTGCCAAATACTGGCAAGGGGAAGCTGGCTTATAACCCCCATAAGCCCGCCCCCACAAACACAGCTCCAGTGAGGTTCTAGTTCCCAGAATGCCATCAGCTAGGGGTTTATCATTCAGAACACTTTCATTTGTGGAGGACACCTGGATCACACTGTGACACAAGTGCTCTGAGCAGTTCTGCTGCAGGGGGACCTCTGTCCTGGGTTCTTAAGGCTCTCAGTTAATGCTGCCCTAGCATCATGTCATTTATGATATTCTTTTCCATTTTGTTTGCTTGACTCATATCTGTTCTCGTGATGTCAAATATAATAAAAATCATACCAAGTTGAGTGAAATTAAATTACCCAATCCTGTTTCCTTAGTGTAACATTCCGCTCTATGGAAAGCTGTTCCACAACCGTACTTAAGAGAATGAGGAGAATGAAGAACGTGAAAAGTGTGTGGATACGGAAGAGTGCAGGGGATGCCTGTGTACATTCGTGCTGATGTGAGTGGATGATGCCTACAGAACAGCTGTGGAGATGCCCCGGGTAAACAGGATAGGCCTAGCTCATGAGAGGCCTTCAAAGGAGGCAGGTGAGAATTTTTCATATTGCTAACCCTCCACATATTCCTAATCTGAAAAATGCTAACAATTATTTCAGAGTCACACTCTTGCAAACAATATTTTACCATCACACAGCCAGTTGCTAAGGGCTTCTTTTCAACCTCTCCTACCCTTGATATGAAAGTGTTTCATAACTCAATGGTGGGCCCATGGTACTGTGCGTGTGTGAGGTGGGGTCACTAGGCTATTCACTTAGAAAGCCATGAAGATATTTGCGGGTTTATTATGGCCCTCTGTTGTTACCACAATGGGTGGTAACAAATGATAAAATGCTGGGGTCTGTGAGTGGTGCACGTCATTTCAGACAGATCAGAGTCGCACTTCCTTCCTCCGTAAGGTCTTGAACCATGAGAAGGGGTTGGAGACTTACATTTACCTTAAGGAAGCCCTTGGGAATGGATTGAACATGATCATGTCAGCCAGCATGTATTGGAATAGATATGTTCAGGAACCACCATATTCAGATGCTGTGTGGCAGTGTCATTATCCAATCAGGGTTGTCACAAATAGTTTAATGAAGAACAAAGAACAGGCACTGGAGAGATGGCTCAAAGCAGGTGCTTGACTGCAAAGCCAGATACACAGAGTGGAGCATGCGTCTGGAGTTCACTTGCAATGGCCGGAGGTCCTGGTATACCCATTTCTAGCTCTCTCTGCTTGCAAATACATAAATAAAATATTTTTAAATGAATAACAGGAAATGTCCTAGATGACAGATACTTGTAAAAGGGATTTTAGAGATATGACTTTTGCCAATAAAATGTTCTAGAATATTTAACTATTTTAACCATAATTTTAATGTCTCTTAGACAACAGAACTATGATTAGATGAGATGGTCTTAAATCTAAACTGGATTATCACCACCATATATATTTCAACTTGTATTCATTCCTTCAAACCTTGGATACTGTTTTTCCCCAAAAAAAATTGGAGCAATAATGCTGATCTTCTATTTTTGAGTCCTGTTTTATGTGGACAATTAATAACGTGGCTAGAAAGCTACCTCGATCTTCAAAGTGCTTGTCTCACAAGCATGAGGACCAGAGTTTGACCCCCAAAACCCACGTGAAAACTAGCACATGAAGTGGTGCACACCTGTAACCCCAGCACTGGGGAGGGGTAGGCCGGCCCTGGGCCTCACTGGCCAACTAGTCTATCCTGGTTGCTGAGCTCCAGGCCATGGAGAGAGAAGGTGGATGGTATCCTTGAGGAACACCACCTGAGGTCTTCTCTGGCCTTCATATACACAAATACACATGTGCACACACAGGCATACACACTCAACTCTCTGTCCTCATTCCCAAGAGTTAAGCCAGATTCTGTGTGAGAGATATTAATATGCTTCCAGATTTGGAAACCATGAATCCCATAATTTCATGAGGATATAGTGGGAATGAACCAAGCTCACATGCAAATAGTTGCAACTAATTATTTTTATAAATAATTTATTTGCAAGCAGAGAGACAGACAGAGAGAATGGGCGCTCCAGGGCCTCCAGCCACTGCAAACTCCAGATGCATGTGCCACTTTGTGCATCTGGCTTTACATGGGTACTGGGGAATTGAACTCAGGCCCTTAGGCTTTGTAGGCAACTGCCTTAACCATTAAGCTATCTTCCCAGCATAAGATAATTGTGGTTTTTTTTTTCATCTAAGCCCTATAGCTACAGCTGGAGAACACTCAGTGAACATATTCAATCTATGTTGGCTCTGTTAAATGTTCCTCCTCTCAGATCACCTTGTTTTAGAGAAATTATGAAAGAATTCCTTTCTACAGCATTCTCCCATAGAAATTTCCACTTCAACAGACATGTCCTATGTTTTTGCCCTCCAATCTGGGACAAATGAGTTTCACGTGGCTGTTGAGTTCTTGATACATGGCCAGAGTGAGTGACAATCTAGATGTTTAATTTTATATGTGTTTAAAGCTTGTAACTTGAGGCTGTCACATTGGAGCAGTGACAACTTCCCTACCTGTGGTTTACAAAGCAGTTCTCAAAAATTGTTTTCTTGCCCAAATCGTGGAGCACTGGGATGGCAGATAAGCTGGAAATGTTAATAGGATGCAGGCAGTAATGATAACTTACAGTGGGTGAATTTTGATACAATATTGGACCAACACATAAGGAACATTGATCACTAGAGCCCAGTGTTTTCCTCCCTGAGGTGCCCTGACACTTTGGGGTCTAGATTTCCATTGAAAATGGCCACTGATTATGAAATTTGAGATCTCTAGATATTTTGACAACAAAATGATCAGTGTAAAACATGCTTGAATATCAAAGCTTCGGAAATGCATGTATGTATCTTAGTAGTTGAATGAATAAAAATGTCAATTCCTTGGTTTACTTTCAGAACTCATCTTTAATACTTGGAGCAACTTTGAAACTCTGAGATCAGACCCTCCCTCTTGGCTTTTGTTAGTAAGAAAGAAGCTCTGTGTTGATGTCAAGTTTACTTCTATTTGCTAATGTTCCTGCAGTGTCTCCTGGCCTGGTGTAACATCAATTAAACTGCATTTGTGCTCTGCATACTCTGAAAATGTATGGTTCTTTATGGGTTGCCTGGTTTGTAAAGCTATTCTCTGTGACCCAGTAATAGAGAAAACTTCTCTCCATACAGTCCTTACATTTAAGGTAGAGAGATGTCATTACAGAAAGAAAATATTTTGTTTTACTTTTTTCATATTAAAACCAGAAATATATTGATGAGATCACAACTATTATTTATACAACAGCTCTTAAAGCCAGTGAATATACAAAACACACTTTAGCTACACAATGAAAGTATCATTTACAAGCCGGGCGTGGTGGCACATGCCTTTAACCCCAGCACTCAGGAGGCAGAAGTAGGAGGATTGCCGTGAGTTCAAGGCCACCCTGAGAATTCCAGGTCAGCCAGTGTAAATGGTCGGTTTGCCTATTTCCCTCGACAGGTCAGCTGGATTTTACTAAATATATTTAGTGGTTCACATTTAGAATTTTTATGTGAAGGGAGGACTTGGGTGAGCATGCTGTCTTCACATGATGTTGAGATCTGAATACTGGTGGCCTGGGAGGCATGGTAATACCATCCTTTATTCTTTCTCTTTTTTCTGCTACTGGGGATTGAACCTAGAACCATGAACATGCTAGGCAAATGCCCTGCCACTGAGCTATGTCTCTAACCCTTTTTTTTTTTTTTTTTTGGAGCTAGGGTTTCATTAAGTTGTCCAAGCAGGCCTTGGACTTGGGATTCTTATTTGGTAACAGATCAAAAAAATTTAAAAATCCAAATTTAACAACTCAAAGGATTTCTCCTATGTTTCCTCCCAAGGATTTTATTATTTTACCTCTTATGTTTGTGCCTGTTTTATATATGATATAGAGCAAAGGTTTGAATTCCTTTTTCAAGTATATGTCCAGTTATCCCAGCACCATTTTTGGAAAAAAAAAAAAAACCTGACCTTTTCTCTTTGAGTGGACTTGGCACCTTTACCAAAAAGCCTTAGACAACAATCTAAGAGGTTTAGTTCCATCGTGTTCCACTGTCTTTTTGCTAAAATCACCTGTGTTGATGTTTGTAGTTTGTGTTAGGTTTAGAAGTATTTGAACTCCAGTTTTTTTTTTTCATTTTCAATATTGTTTGGGTTAATCCATTAGATTTTGAAACTTTAGTATTTAATCTTACCCCACTGCGTTGTCAGCGGTATCTAGTCAGTCATTTGACGACCTCATTCTGCTCATCCAGAAAATGTCGTGATAATAGTAGCAGGTCCCTGGATATAAGCACAGACTGATTGTAACACCATATGTAAAGAGCTTGGCAAAAAGCCAGGCATGGTGGCACACACCTTTAATCCCAGCACTCAGGAAGCAAAGGTAGGAAGATTACTGTGAGTCTGAGGCCACCCTGAGATTACATAGTGAATTCCAGGTCAGCCTGGGCTAGAGCAAGACCCTACCTCAAAAAAACAATAACAACAAAATAATAACTTGGCAAGTCACTAGGTCACATTGCTGGTGTTAAGTAAATGTTGGCACTTATACCAAGAAGATAAAGATAAAGGAGGTGTGGGAAATAAGAGTATTCAAATTCCCACGTGCCAATTATCAGGACTTGTGAATGTGGTACTTGCATAGGAAATACCATTTTTCAGAGGTGATGATGTTGAGAATTCTGAATGAGGTTGTTCTCTGTTACCTGGATGGCCTCTGGGTAGGCACAAGGTCATTAGAAGAGGAAGGCCATCAAGGTTAGAACTAGAAGGTAAGGGCAGAAGGAGATGAAATAAAATACTGTGATTTCTAAACACAAGATAAAGAATAAGGACAGCTTCTCGAACTTAAAGTGGCGAGGGACAAACACTCTCGATGATGTGAAAGGAGCCCACCCAGCCTGCTGACCACTTGACTTTAGACCTAGAATAAAACTACAGAAAGCCTGACCTCCACTTCTGCGGCAGAATAAACTTCTGGTGTTTTATGGTACTGTTGGTACTCATCATAGTAGCACCACCAGAAAAATGAATGTTTTGGTTTTGGCAGGGGAACAATGCTGCACCATATACTGAAAATGTGTATTAAATTGTTTAATGGACAGAGAGATGTGGTGGTTTGAATCAGGTATCCCTCATAAAATCCTGTATTCAAAAGGTTTGCTCGCAGCTGGTGGCAGTTTGGGAGGTGGAACCTTTTTGGAGGAGGTGTGTTACTGGGGGTGGGCTTATGGATGTCAGAAGCAGCTTCCCCTTGCCAATGAAGCTCACTCCTGCTGCTTTCTGCCAGCTGCTGTGGCAATAAAAGATGTCCAGCCTCTGCTCGTGCCAAGCTGTCCCTTGCCATCATGAAGCTTCCCCTCAAGACTATAAGCTAAAATGAAGCCTTTCCCTCCCATCACCTGCTTTTGGTTGGGAGTTTTGTCCCAGCAACACAAACTACAATGGGGAATAATTTTGAGAAGCCTGATGTGGTAATTAACCTTCTCATTGCTGTAACAAAGAACCAAAACCAATAGGCAGCTTTTAATGAGGAATGGGTTTATTTTGGCTTACAGACTTGAGGGGACATTTCATGATGGCAGGTAAAATGATGGCATGAGCAGAGGGTGGACATCACCTCTGCCACAGCACTGCCAACATTGGCATAAAGGCGTGCCAAACACTGGCAAGAGGAAACTGGCCATGACCCCCATAAGCCCACCCCCAACAACACACCTCCAACAAGGTTCCAATTCTAAAACTACTTAGTGGAAGTGTCCTGCAAGTATATGGAAAGCTGAATTATAAGAAATAAATCTATCTATCTCACACAGCGAGAGAGAGGGAGAAAGAGATCTGCAAGATATCTGAGATATTATACCATCAGAAACATATTGTCTCTGGATGGGGAGATGTATCAGTGGTTATATGCTTGCTTGCAAAGCCTGTCAGCCAGGATTCAACTCCCCAGAACTCACATAAAGCCAGATGCACAAAGTGGTTTCTCTTGCAGTGGCAAGAGGTCCTGGCACACCCATATTCATTCTCTCTTCTCTCTACAGCTCCAGGGGAAGTCCCATAAAAGTGAAAGTGAAAGAGGCTGGTCCTCTTTCACAGGTCCAAGCAGAGAGAGAAAAACCCATCACAACACCACACACACAAAATAGCAAACAGGCAGGAGTGCAAAGGAGAGTATTCTTTCCCCTTTATATAGTCTTAGGGTGGGGTCTTACAATTCTATCCCAGACTTAATGGCTTCCTGAGTCTCTGGAATTTCCTTCCTGTACTGCCCACACAGGAAAGGATGTTTACTTCCAGCTTCTTTGAGCTTCTTTACATCCTGCCCCCTACTGAGAGGCTGTCTTCCTGTAAACATCCTCAGAAACCCACCCAAGATTACTTGAAAGGTCAAGTTGATATCATAATTTAACCATCACAATAGGGAAATTACTTAAGCAGATACTGGGCTCCTTATACTAATCCTAGATAAACATATTATTTTAATGCTAATGGATGAAATGCAATTTATTTGTCTGATATGCTTTGCAGCTGCAATGTACAATGTACCCATCATGTAGAAAAATCACCTTGTGATACTGTTTTTTTAATCAACCAACCAGTCCCAAAAGGTATATTAATACATTCTTCAACTACCTGTCACATTAATTCAATTAAGGACTTCTGATTCCACAGAGCTGTTTTCTTAATTCACAAAATGTCTTCAATTTAGATGCTTAACTTCATAGACATATCAGACAGAGTCTCAAAAACATAATCTCAGTTTGTAATTGAGCGACCTCACAGGACAAACTTTGGCTGGAGATTTGCACAGCAGAAAGGGGTCCTTGACTTTTAGTAGGGAAAATACATCTGATTCCTGTCAAGGTTATAGGCAAAAAGTTCAAGTAGTAGGTAAGTAACTAAAGAACTTAAAGAGAGGAAATCTGGGGATTGTTTTTAAGGCTGATCATCAAATTATTGTAGTAAGCTCACACTACTAGGATGAACCTTCAAACCACTGACAGTTTATGTGATGAAGAAGGGATTTATTTGAAGTTTACAGATCCATACACAGAAAAATCACCAGCAGCAATTCCAAAAACCAAGCACATTCAAGTAGCCAAACCATAGGAACTCTGTCTGCATATGTATAGCTGGAAGAGATCCAGATCTCTCCCCAGAAACCTTAGGGCTGTATTCTAAACTACACCCAAGGTGGCACCTCCTTTGAGTTACAAGCTTTAACAAAACTCCTGAATCTAGTGGAGGACATCCATTCAAACTACCACAAATATTTAAGTAGTGGACTTATCCTAGCTAAAGAAAGGACGAGGAGAATTAGGATTTACCCATGTAAAGCCAGACACACAAAGTTGTACATAAGGTCTGGAGTTCATTCACAGCAGCATGAGGCCTTGACACACCTATTTTCTCTCTCTCTCTCTCTCTCTCTCTCTCTCTCTCTCTCTCTCTCTCTCTCTCTCTGTCTGTCTTGCTATTCTCTCTGACTTTCTCTGCCTGAAAATAAAATATTTATTTTTAAAAAATTAATGAAGAGTATCTACGATTGGAAATTAGCACTGTGCCAGTAGTAAAGCATGTACAGGATGGGTTAAAAGTTCAACTTTAGACCCCAACATAGATGAACATCCAAAAATTATAAGACTTTCAAGAATCAAACATACATTTCACTAAAATTTATAGTGCAATATTATGGAAGAATTAAAGTATTAATAATTATTGCAATCACATCTGTGGTAAAGGAAGAAAGTGTCACCTATGGGCCTTGAGCAAGTAGGATGGCACTTCATGTAGAGAATGTGGTGCTAACTTATCACCTACTGCATGCTGGGCTCCCTGGGAAGGAGCCTAGAGCTGGAAATGAGGTATATGGGAAATGTATCAGGGGGAACTCTCAGATCAACTTCGTTGTGGGAAACAAGGAATCAGGGTCAGTAGAGGAATTCTGGTTGTAATGTAGTCTTAAAAAAAGAATGTAATCTATCCCTGGGAGCTCTGAGGTTGGAGTGGCCCTTCTGAGCTGTTCCCATCAAGATACAGAGGCTGGGTCTTTCACTGACCAGTCCCTGGAGCAAGAAGAGGAGGAATAACATTAGAGTGTTCATAGCTGACAGTGTTCCCATCCCCAGAGCTTCTGCAATATGGACATAAGTCAAGGAGGGAGATCTGGGCAGTGCATCACCCACTAGACTGCTTATGTACTGTGTGATAGGTAGAGAACAGTGACACCTTATTCACTTTGATTCCTACTGATACCTGCAGTCTTGTGTAGTATGGATCTTTTTCCCTATTATCCTTACAAAACAACTATAGCTGGTGCTATCGCTGTATAGTGTTTTTGTTTTTGGTTATTTTGTTTTGTTTTATTTTGTTTTTTTGAAGTAGGATCTCACTGTACTCATCATGAATCTGGAATTCACTATGTAATGTGTCAGGCTGGCCTCAAACCCATACCACTTCTCCTACCTATGCCTCCTGTGTGCTGGGATTAAAGGTGTATACCACCATACCCAGCTTGGCTGACAGAGATTTTATAAATTCACATCAAATATGGGGTTAGCTTCCAGCATCAATATTTTGCTCTCATATAATTTCAGACAGTTCACCTTCAATGAATTTTAAGTGAATATAAATTTACTCGAAGGTTTGGCCCTTTGAGTCAAGCAAATCTTAACAAATGCCATTTTAAACAACTTTAATAATTCTGCTTTATAAAGTTGAAGTTGAGATGCAATGTAGTCAATTCAAGGACATTTGGTTAAGAAGTAATGTTACTGGTCAGTGATGTAATGGTGGTAAAGTGATTACCTACGTTTGATCACCAGCACTCCAAAAAATATTATAAAGGAGGAGGGGGGTTGGATCTCCTGCTGCAAACAGACAAAACAAAAAAAAACCATCTCAGTGTATGCTCTATAGAGCAAGGCTTTCCAAAATCCCATTCTGTGTTGCAGGAGCTCTTTATTCCAATGTGGCTTCCAAGCACATGAAACCTGGCCACTGTCACTGGGGAACTGGAAGGCAGTTATGCTCACCACTGTACCACTGATACAGATACAAATGAGGGGTTGACTGATATGCTTTCACTTATCTGTTAATCAGCCACATGGGAAGAGTCTCTCTACCTAATTTCACCTTTACCAAAATCATGCTATCTAGCCCTAGATGACATATCAAGAATATTTCATATATCATAGAACTCGCTACTGGATGGTGCACAATTCAATATTTTTTGTTATTTTCCTTCTGCAGTAATCATTGCCACCCTAATTCAAAACATTTCTCTCTTCCGCAGAGAACCCCTCTACCTGCTACTAGTCAATGACTGTTCCTTCACATGGCCATGTCCTGGTAACCACTAATCTGCATTCTGCATCACAGATTGGACTGTTCTATAAACTTTATATAAATTAAATCATATAATGTGTAGTCCTCTAATAATATATGGTCTTGGGTTGGAGAGATTGCTCAGTGGTTAAGGCACTCACCTCCAGTGCCTGAGGCCCTGGATTCAATTCCCCAGGACCCATATAGGCCGGACCCACAAGGTGGTGGCCCTGGTTCCCCCCCCCTCTCTCTCTCTCCTTGAAAATGAATAAATAAAATATTTTTTAAAATAATAATAATATATGGTCTTGGTATTTTGATTCATTCACTAAGTATGTTGGCAAGGTGTGTGTATGTGGTGGGATAGATTAGAACTTTTTGTCCTTGGTTTGGATTAAATGAAGGTCCATTTTGCTCATTCATTAATTTGTTGATGGGCATTTGGGTTGTTTCCACTTTGTGACAAGCGAGTAATCCATGTTGATTTTTAGCAGTTTAGAAAGCAAAAGTGAAAAAGGAAATACACCCTCCAGATGGGAGAGCATACTGAGTCTAGAGATAATGACCTGTTTCTTCTTTTATTTGTTGTTTTTTGAAGCAGGGTCTCACTCTAGCCCAGGCTGACCTGGAACTCACTCTGTAGCCCAGGCTGGCCTTGAACTCCTGGCAATCTTAATACCTCAGCCTCTGGGGGCTGACATTAAAAGTGTGTGCCACTGTGATTGGTGAGTTTTGTCAATTTGACCTGTTTGGTAATCTTGAGTGGGTCTCTGATGTTGTTTACAGGAAGGGAGCCCTTCCAGTAGGAGGAAGGCTGTAAGGAGGCTCAGGGGAACTAGAAACAAACATCCCTTCCTGGGAGGGCAGTGCAGAAGGAACTTCCAGAGACTCGGGGAGTCAACAAGTCTGGTAAAGGGTTGCAAGACCCCACCCTAAAGCTATATAAAGAGGAAAGAAATCCCCTTGACCCCCTGCCTGTTTGCTGGTTTTTGTGTGTGGTGTTGGTGATAGCTTCTCTCTCTCTCTACTTGGACCTGTGAAAGGGGGGCAGCCTCTTTCACCATTATGGAACATCCCCTGGATCTGTAACTTTAATAAATCTTTTCCTCCCATAACTGTGCCTGGTTTGGAGGTTCATCCCAGCAGCATGTGGCTGACTGTGACAGACACCATGCCTGGCTTCCTGTTTCTGCTTTTGATTCTTGTAAATAATGCTAACATGAACCCTCAGGCACGTTTTTTTCTTATTTCCTATTGTACATCATCAACATAAGTTTGCTTAGTTAGTAAAACTGGTCATAATTTTGGCCCTTTAAGGTAAGCAAAACTTATACTGCCCAGCTCCATTTTATGAAGTTCAAATTTAGATTTACTATAGCCAATAGAAGCATATGTTTTCAGTTCTCACAAACATTCTTAGGTATGCTGGGCATTGATTCAGTGATGGGGATTGAACCAAGAGCCTAATGCATGCTAGGCAAGAAGTAAAGCTACGTTCCCAGGCTTAATCAGCTTTTAAAGAGCAAAGGATTTTTAGCAGGTGTATGTGTGCGCACACATGTGTATGGAGGCCAGATTTTGACATCAAGTATTGTACTGGATCTTGCTCTTCTTGATTTAAGCAGGGTCTCTTGCTGAACCTAGAGCTCACTTATTCAGCTAGAGAAGCCAGCCAGAAAACCCCAGCGATTCCCTGTCTCTCTCTCTCTCTCTCCCCCCAATGCTGAGATCATAGGCACACACCACCACGCCCCTGGGTTGGGGGGATCCAAACTCAGGCCATCATGCTTTTGCAACAAGTGTTTTACCAATGAAGACATCTTACAGCCTTAGATAAAAAATTTTAAATATTGATGAAATCCAATTTATGTATCAGACCCCAACCCTCCACAGCAGCCACTGGTTGACACATCTGGAGACACAGGACCATTCAAGTTGTAACTCATGTCGTCATGGAAACAAGCTCTTCCTGGTACAACCAGCTTCAGCTGAACATGGAAGGACCTGTAGCTTAAAAAGAAAACAATTTTGTTCCTATTTCTTTTTCGCTTTTATTAAGAACTTTACTATATGAACGTATTACAAATCAGTCATATTCCCATCAGGTTACCCTCTTGAGTTTCCTCTTCCCTGCCCCATTTCACTGAGGGACCCCTCAGAGGGGTTATCAGTAATCACTATGATGTCATGGATGCACCAGTCAGTCTCTGTGGGAACAGGCAGAAAATGCCTCAGTGAACACCTTCCAACCCTGCGGTCGGAACCATGTTTCATCTCATCCTCTTTAAAATGATTCCAAGTCACTCCACAGCCAATGCTCACAAATAAATTAAGAAAACATTGCCCTCTGTTTGTCAAGTCAGAAAACCAATCACATCACAGATTTGAAAGATAGTGATTTTTTTTCTCTCTGGCTTCACTGTCACTATCAAATGCATTCTTGATGGGCTGGTTCCACAATGGAGTGGTCATCTTGCATGTCTAACAAGCACCAGCCGATGCTAAAATCATCAACCACAAAATGCATACTTGCAGGCCTACGGGGCTGCTGAGAGAATGGAGACTTGGGGAAAGAGAAGTCCCAGGGCAGCTCAGTCTCATTTATTTATTCATTTATTAATTAATCAATTTATTTATTTATTAAAGGTTATGCTCTTATTTCCTCTCTCCTTTGCCCCAGTTCCACTGAGGTTTTTATGAACCTTAAGTTTGCCAGCTTGTTGCCTTGTACTTTTGTCTTGTCAGAGAACTAGCTGTTTGTATTAGAATAGTGCTGTTTAATGACCACACTTGAAGGTATGCCCAATCCCTGGCTGTAATAGCTTCAAACTCTCTCTCTCTCTCTCTCTCTCTCTCTCTCTCTCTCTCTCTCTCTCTCTCTCTCTCTCTCTCTCTCTCTCTCTCTTTCTCTCTCTCCTCTCTCTAACATAATGTTATGTTGATCCATGACATTAAGGCTAAGGACCAAAAAAGTGATCCGTCTTATAGAAAACACACTGGAAAACCTTTTCTAATCACCTATAACAATAAAAATCTTTCAAGCATTAAAACAATTTACTTTACTATATAAAGAATTCTCATTTGATGTTACTAAAGAGAGTAATAACAGAATAAAAGAATATTAAACATACTAATTCAAATGTAGCCTAAAATGGCACTATTAATAGATTTGATGGTCAACATACAAGTATATATTGAAATTTTACTTCATAAATAAGATCAGAGGTTTAATTGCAATTTAAAATTTTATCACAAACTATTTTTTGCCATTTTTCTCAGCTGAACATAATTCACATGCAGGAGTTCAAAATGATCAATAATTTTTAGACAACAGTAATAATAAAGAACCTTTTCTTTTTCACAAAGTAATAAAATTAAATTCGCGAACATGCTGGATACTACTACACACACTTCGCCTTCTCCGTCATGGCCTCTGCATCTGTAGAAATGTTTTTAACTCTTAATCTTCTCACAAGCTTTTTCTTAAAACAGACATCACTTTTGAAATAATCTGAATCAAAAACTGAGCCACGAGGCCCTTCTCATTTATTAGCTTTCTTGATTATAAGATGCCCAAAATAGGGACACATTTTTTGACAAAGCAGAACAGTGAATCACATGCCTTTCTGAATCCACCCATCAAACACATTCAGTTATGATCACACCATCCATTTCCACTGGTTGTCAGGAGGCTCTTCCACCAGTGGTTCCCATGGTTCCCACGGCAACATTTTTCTTCCCAGACTTAACTTCTTTTTCAGCCTCAAGAATCACCTCTTCTATTTGGCCATCCTGAAGCTGGTGTTCTAATCTTTGAACATCTGCCTCCACTCTAACCACGCTCAGCCTCTCATCTGAAATCTGTTCTGTATATTTTCCGTATGCTGCATTTTTAAGGATGTGATGCAAGTGCTTGTTTTCAGAGAACCTGAGTGACAGTCCTTACCGTGTCTGGGTGCTTCTGGTTTGATTGGTGCTTTGTTCTTTGCAGCAGAACTATCTATTCCAACCATTTGCTAAATGGATTTAAAAATAAGTTACTTAATCCGTATTTTGCATTTCAAACAATACATATTTAAATTATGCAAGATAAAAATAAGCATGTAATTACCTCCAACGAAGGGCATTTCTCAGCCCACACTAAAAACTAAAAGACAATATAATCAATCCTGTAGACATGACAATTATAAGCATATGTTCATGAAGGCTTTGGGTGGAGCTAAATTCCCATGCCTAACTTTCAAAATAATTACTTATATTTTACTATTTAGGACGGCAGCCTCACAGAAATATACTGAAGGAAAATTAGGGATTCATATATTGTGAATATATTATATATATTATATATAATAATATATATAATATAATATATTATATTATACTATTATATATATTTGGGAGAGGGGTTAGAGGTAGGGTGTCGCTCTAGTCCAGGCTGACCTAGAATTCACTATGTAGTCTCAGAATGGCCTCAAACTCATGGCAATCCTCCTACCTCTGCCTCCTGAGTGCTGGGATTAAAGGCATGTATCACTAAGCCCAGCTGCTCTCATTGTTTTAACAAAAAGAAAAACCTAAAAATATAAGACTCCTTGCATATCCTGTTTGATTGGAAAACATTATTGTCTTACATTTATCATTGTAAAGCCAAGGATAATTTTATAAATTTTTGTATGTAGTTGTTACATGTAGGGAAATCTGTCTTTTTAAGTACAGATAGATTACTCTAAAAATGAATCTCAGATAGTTTTCCCTTCAAGTCAAACATCTTGTTGTTTGAATAAACTTCTTGTTTAAAAAAAATTTTAAAGATTTTAAAGATTATGTTTCCAACTGTAACTAGGACTATGTGTCACCAGTGTAAACATGTTTACTGATGGAAAAATGTGACTTCCAATCAAAATAGCAAAACTTTATCCTTAAAGCATAAATTTCAAAGCTGGTGGTAAAATACAAAAGCATGTATGTTTACTGCAATATCAGAAGCATCCACACAATTATAGTGGAAGTAGTTACCATGCCCTTCAATGGGTTCTGTACTTTAGAAAATGCAAGTCATCACACCAGTCTAATGAAATGTATGATTCATTTTTTTATCAAAGAAAGTTCTTGGAACCGATAAGCTTTGATATACATTTATAAAGAGTAATATATAGCATGAAAAAATGTTTTTAATTGGAATAAAACTATATATAAACAAAACAATATGCTCAGTAACATGTTATTAGAGAAAACCATTGAAACCAGAATGACATCCTTTTTATGCATTAGATATTCTCCCCCCCCATGACACATTATTTCTGCTGCCTCTTCCACAAATTTCCCTGAGTCATGGTGGGTGAGTTTAAATTTTGCATAGTTATTAGGTTTTTAAGAGTCTCTGCATTTGTGTTTTGGACTATTTGGGGCACCCTTGGTGCCTATCTCTGTTATCCTTCCCTAGGATATCTGCCTTGCTGTGGGAATAGCTCTTTTGCACACCATCCCATTTCCTTAGAGGCTGAGTTAGGGCTGTAAATGGTGAGTTTGAGGTGGTTTGTCTCCTGCTTGGGTGTCCCCCATCAAGTCAGGTTCACTTGGGAAAGAACACAGAATGTGGCTAAAATAGTTCACAAAAGATTAATCTAAAATGTTAATCTCAATTTAAAGAATACTAGGAATATACTCTATACCTACTTTTAGAGTTATGGTATAGCTTTAGTTTTTTTTTTCTTTTTTTTAGCTATGACATATTTCCTCATGATGAATCATCTGAACTTATCATTCAAAATATTTTTAAAAGGAACATAAACTTTGGTTCTCTTTTCAGAAATTTAGTATACTCAATTAGTACACATATCATGCTTACTTGTAAGACTCCATTTTAGAAATCTGTTTGCATGTTAATTGATTCACCTTGGAAATCCTGAAATGTTTCTTACACAACTTTCTTGTAGATGCTTTAAGATGCACAATAGACTAGTTTCTGAACCTTCTGGAAACTCATTAGAGGCTCAGGAGGTTTAAATGAGCGTTTAAAAAACTATGCATAGATTCTTTAAAACCTGAAATGTTAGAATGGGATGTAAAGAATTTGGGTTGATATTTTAAACAACTAGAATGCCAATATAATTTTAAATTAAAGTTTTGTCATTGTCATTGTTAATTATTTAAGATTCTCATTCTAGAACTGCTTATTATTTGGGGCCAAAATGTGTATTATTTACATGAAGAGCCTTCAAGTCAGTCTTAATGGAATGATTAGAGCAATAGTGTTAATCCACTACATTATTTTCAGACACAGATTTATTAATCTTAAAATTTCCAAAACTCAAATGTTATTTTTTTTCTAGATGCAGGACTAAGGCTAGCTCTCCTAAAATGCATGCTAAGGTAGAAAGTGTCCTAGTGAAACAAAGTACATTTGAAACTATATAGTTGCATAACTATGAAACTAAAGCTATTAGTGGGATTCCTTCAAAAGCACGATAATTCATTGGAACTACTAAATATTTATTTTAAAAAAGCCACATAGTATAACTTAAAAGTCACATTAAGGTTCATTTATCTAGATAATCCTTGACCAAATTTCAAATTTCCTCCACGATGGGAAAATTGCCCATACGTTAATCTTCCTATGACTGCATTTTTCACCCCATTTTCGAGCTCACACTACCTCAAAGTGTTGACTAGCCCTTTGGTACTTATCACAGTGAATGCATTTTAACTAGAAATAATTCTATAAAATGATTTTCACTGACCAATTTCCATATAAAATAATGGTAGGCAGATCACCTTTAAATTTAAGAATGGACGTTACAGAAAACAAAATTCAGTAGAAGAAAGTGAATTAAGTCTTTACCTTGGTACCATGTTTTCCATCACCTGAGGGAGGAAGGCTAAGCAATGAAGCGGTCCTGAGAAACAGAATGTACACAACAAATGAACACTGTGGTAAAAGTTTGGCTATCTGAATATTAAATAGTGTTTTTTAAAATATTTTTTATTTTATTTATTCATTTTCTAGTAGAGAGAGAAAGAGAGAGAGAGAAAACACCAGGGTCACCACCTTGTGGGTCTGGCTTATGTGAGTCCTGGGGAATTGAACCCAGGGCCTTAGGCACTGGAGGCAAGTGCCTTAACCGCTGAGCCATCTCCCCAGCCCTAAATGGTGTTTCTTTACATGATTATACTTAGACTTGGGTTTGTTTAAAAAAGCTTTTCCATATCACTTTCTGCACTTCTCTCATCTATGAAACAAACAACGAAGGCTCCCTCACTCATGCATAGCTCCATATCAGTGGTGTTGGTTCATATATCCCAAGAACAATTTTTCATCTAAAATTAGATATCCTGGAGACTATTGGCTCACATAACTTTTCAACCCACACTTAAATCTGGTTTTTGCTTATGTGGGGGGAGGGCTGAGGTGTGTGGCACATGCACATACATGCAACAGGTGTGCTCCCCTGCAGAGGCCAGAGTAGAACCTCAGGTGTTCTGCTCCGTCACTCTCCTGCCCTGTCTTGTTTGAATCGCTCTTCCAACAGTCCTCGTTTGAGCAAGAATTCTTCCATGATCCTTAACACTTGTTTTCTCGCAAGCTCCTGAAATTCCCGCGTCTCTGCTCCCTCACAGGACTGGGGTTACAGGTGCAAGTGGCCACACCCAGCTGTTTAAAGTAGGTTCTGGAGATTTGAAGTCAGGTCTCAGAAGCAGGAGGCACAACTCACCACTGATCCATCCCTCTGTCTCATTAAGCAAATTTTAGAGCCTAAAACAAGATACAAATGTATGTTGTCCCCACCCTACTGCCTATTCCTGGTTTAAAGAACAGCTGTGTAACTCAGAACTCAAACTCTTGGTTTGTCAGCCTGGAAAGTATCTGATGACATAAAACCATGACAGCCCTTCACCCAGAAACAGCAAATGAGGTCACCCAAAACATTTACAATACTTGAAAGCTAAATTTACAAAAGTCAGACAATAAATGAACATGTTGCCGTTAGGGATACTCTAGGACATTAACATGTAGATGACTCAATCATTTATTCCTAGTTTTCATTAGTCAGGTCCATGTGAAGTATCAAGTACTTAAAAGCCTTCTGTGTATTCAATCAAGAGTAGAGACTCCTAGTGGTATTGTCTCTGTGCCTCCATGTATTCTCTAGGTACCTTCCTTTCCCATGAGCTACCACTCCACTTCCCTCTGCTGCACTGTTACTGACATTCCTCATCCTAGAAAGGTACAGAAACTCAAGGACACATGGCTCAAAGAACAGAGAGGGGCAGCTCCAGGCAGATCAACACCACGCCCTAAGTTTAGGATGTTACTAACCACCTAACTGATGTTCCATGACTTCTTTGTCAACAAATCCTATCCCGTAAGGACATAACTGACTTGAAGAAAGAGGTAAGGAATGGGCAGAGTACAGCAATTTCCCTGGCCCGCATTTCATTCAGCAACTTTGAGGCTTGGTGCGTGAGGGGCTCTAAGCCACCCTCCATGAATTGAGGTGCAATAGATGATACATATCTGTTATAGACATCCTAGTGGCTTAAATTATTTTTGTATTTTTTAACAGACACCTTGATATTTTTTAGACCCTACAATTGAACACAAAAGGCAATGCACTTTCTAAACTACATTAAATCCTATTTTAATGCACATTTCTAGATGACTTTCAATATCTTGTTCCACTATTTCTATATTATCTTGCTTGAACTTTCCATAATGCCCAGTATTCTCATCTCCTCTATACCTTCATTTCTACCTATGTTGATTCTCTCCAAATTACCCTTCCATTGTTGATTGTGTTCTCATCTTCTGTCACTGACTTCGTTTATCAATCATATTCTTACCCTCTTCCATTTTCATCTCATTTATTTGGGATTCTAACTTGGTTCCCAGTAGCAGGACCCATAGTGAATTTCAAAAACCCCACTGAGGAGGACCCTCAGTGGAATCGAGATGGGGGAGAGGAAATATGAGAGTATAACCTTTTTAAAAAGTAAAACTTAATTTTTAAAAACTTATTTTGGCCATTTTCTATATCCATAGAAGTTGCTTTATAACTTTGAGTTTCTAATGCACCATCAGAATAATCATTGTTCCACGATGTTGAACAGTTGAATTTAGTAGAGGGCATATTTATTAGTTTCAAAGATTCCGTCAAACCTCAAAATCCTTCATTCTTTTGAGACTCTCTATAAACCAAAAGGGAATACTTGCTAACAGAAGTTTTAAAATAAGAAAAGAAGAAAGAAGAAAGAACGTAAAATATGCCATAAAAAATCAGGAAGACTAAGGTTATGGAAAAAAAGAAACAAAACAAAGGATAGATGGAAGAGAGAAACTTCCTGTAGACATAAAGGTGTAGTAGCTTAAAGAGAAAAACCAAACTGGGAAGTAATTCAATGAATAAGTAAACTTATTGTCTGCTCTAAGCAGATGGTGGACATAATAAATTTAACATGGTTTACATGCACATATTCTAAAACTCCAGTAAAATAATTCCTCTCCAGGTCCTGCCTCATTTTGCTTATGGAAGACTTACCACAGAGTGGACACACTGATGTGAGATCTTCCCTAAAACTCTTGATAGTAGTACAGTGTATTGAGCATCACCATAACTGTCAAAAATGTGAGGACAAAACTCTATAGCTAGGCTTCTCTGCAAACTCTCCATCAGAGGCAACACATGACAAAAACTGACCTTGTCCATTAATCTAATATGGACCTGTGTTTTGACACAGTACTACAAAGGACCCTCTCCATCTATGTCAGAGAGTACCCTGGGGCTAGAGGCAAGCTGATATTCAAATCGTGGGCTGGCCACTTGTTAATTATTGAGTTGTTGGCCAATTAATCAAAATGTCTGATGAGAGTTATCAAATTAGTTAAACAAAATGTCACAATAGCAGTGTTACTTTGAAAAAGTGTTATGGTCACATGCATATATAATCTACATTGAATAAATAAATATTGAAATCCAGCCTAGAGTAGACCACTCATCAAATAGTAGTTTCGTTTTTCTGGAGTCCATAATCAGTTAACATTCACTTTTTGGGTTTTATGGGTTTTCTTTTTGCAATGTAGGATCTCTCTCTAGCCCAGGCTAACCTGGAATTCACTATATAGTCTCAAGGTGGCCTCAAACTCATGGAGACCTTCCTCCTACCTCTGCCTCCCAAGTGCTGGTGTTAAAGGTGTGCACCCCCACACCCTGTTTTACTTAAAACTCTATAAATACTACCTTGATGAAGAAGAATCTTCAAAATTCTTAATATCTAGTAAAGAAAAAGGTCAAATATATTTCAGTGGATACTGAACAATAAATATTAAAATATAAGATTTATAACTAGAGAACATACTACAGTGAATATTAGCTATACTGCTGAAAAACAATTAATGCATTAGGAATTTTCCCCCTTTTTTGTATTTATTGAAAAAAATAAGAAGGATACATGTCAGTATTAGATAACTAAAACTTCCATGTACAATGATTATAAATCTAGCTGAATGCTATCATAACAACAAGAAATAATATCACTGTCAGAATTGGTATTAGATCATCAGTTGACAAGTACATATATGTAATGGAATTCTACTCAGCAGTAAGGAAAAATTATTAATTTTGCAAAGAAAAAGAAAGGATGGACCTGGAACAGACCATACTCAGTAAACTCACACAAGAACAGAAAGACAAGCACCACATATTCTCCCTCATCTGTGGCTCCTAATCAGGATCAGCTTAAATTGCATGCAAACCTGACATGCAACTTGAGAACCAGATAAAAATGGATGAAAGGGTTGGGGGGGCAGAAATGGGAGAATGGGATGAGATATACAAAAAACTAAATCCAACATGAATTGATACCACAGAAGCCTTACTTTTGGAAAGTAGGCTAAAAGATATAACCCTCCAAAGGAATATGGGGGTACTGTCAGGTAAGAAGGTCCCTGAAGAGGGTGGGATGAAGCTTAACCTTAATATAATTGGTACTATCTTACAATTCCAAATACCAGAAATTGTTTAGTATCCATATTGAGCTGCTGATTGGAGAGACCTACAAGGTCCCCAAAATAAGGCAGGCATCTGTCAAAGCACTTGATTAACTACCCAAGGTCAAAGCTAAGACCCTATTGATGAAGACACCACAAGCTGATGACACACAACATTGAGACCTGATTGAAATCTGGAAGAAAGCCAGTTCCTAGATGGTTACTCATGTTGTGCTGGAATGAACTACATGATCTGACAGGGAAAACTAGCCAACAATGTTGGAAGAAAGCAGGGGACACTGCTATACGACAGTGTGATAAGTTGAATGGATGTCCCCAAAAAGATTCAGGAGTTTTATTAAAAGCTAGACTCTAGCCACCTGGTTGGAGAAGGTATCCCCTTGGGCATATTCTAAGTCCAGCCTTAAGGTGTTACTGGGCACAGATCTGGCATTCCAGTCTAAACTATGTAGAGAGAAATCTTAACTCTGCCTGAGTTTCCTACTGTTATGACTGCCAGAGTGCTTGGTGTTGGAGGTGCTGGTGGTAGGTGTTTTTTTCTCTTTGCTAGATCTGTGAAGCTTCAAATAAATCCCTTCTTCATTGTATAAATGGTGTCTTGGTTGGAAGTTCATCCCAGCAACTGAAGCTGACTATGACAGAAATGTGAATTTTGATCTTTTGGAACTTGGGTACAAGAGCAAGAATATAACAGAACTTGGTACTTGTAACTCAAGATGCCTTCCAAATCAGTAAGTCGATTATTTTGGACTATTTTGATGAGAATTTGAAAATGCTAAGAGAAGAGAGAATTATATTTGGAGGCTTCGCTTATAAACTTTCAAAGGGAAATGAAAGACTGCAGAGAACTTTCTTGGAATTGCATTACTGGAATAAGGGCTGGATGTATTCTGTTGCCCATGCCTAGAGTTTGATCAAGGTTGAATTTAAGTAAAGGACTTGTATAATGATATGGAACTGAGAATTTTAAAATTTAAAGTTGGAAAAAAACACAAAACCATATAACCTACCCATACCGCTCATGGGCATATATATGCCCAGAGGACTCTATGTCCTGTGACAGAGACTCTTGCACATCCATGTTTGTTAGAAGTAGAATCAAGCTAGATGTTTACCAACTGAGGACTGGATAATGGTACATATGCACAGTGCAATTTTATTCAGATATAAAGAAAAATGAAATTTGTTGGAAAATAGATGGAAATGGGAAAAAGTTTCCTAGGGCCCAGGTCCAGAAAGAAAACAAACACCCATTTTCTCCCTCACAGGCAGCTCTTACCTTTAATATTTGTATGTATGTAATAAGAGAATGCCAAGACGAGCTCAGGTCAGGCACTAAACAGGATACCATGAGAGGGGAAGGAGAGGTGAAGAAGAAGAGGGGAGAGGCTCTAAGGACACGCATGACATGAAAATGGAAAGGAGGAGATGGTGGAGAGAGTGCACGAGGTGGGAAGGAAAGAAAGGTGAGGAGGAAGGAATGGGAAAAAATTTTGTTTGAAAAAACACCATAATTAAGCTGGGTGTGGTGGTGCATGCCTTTAGTCCCAGCACTCGGGAGGCAGAGGTAGGAGGATCACCGTGAGTTCAAGGCCACCCTGAGACTACATAGTGAATTCCAGGTCAGCCTGGGCTAGAGTGAGACCCTACCTCGAAAAACCAAAAAAAAAAAAAAAACCACCATAATTAAAACTAATTAATTGTATGCTAATAATAAATAAATGAAAATTATTCTGAACTCATTAAAGAGGTTCATGGACTATAAATGCAATAAATACTTGATCTTTATCCAAAAAATAGGCAATATATACTTGACTTTCGACCAAATCTTTCTTTATCCAACCTTTGTTATCTAAGACAGGACTGCTAAGAGTAACTTATTATCAGAAATCTTACCTTGGTGGCCATTTTCAAAAAGCAACGCCTCATAGTCAAACATAATACTCATGCTGTCATGTATGAGAAGGTAGATACATAAAGCATTATTTTAACATTGATGTGAAATATGCTTGTTAAATGTTAAGTTCTTAAGTATATTTAATTAATCTGATTTTTTTTTTCAGAATGGTCTATCATACACTTCAAACTTCTATGCTCTGAAATTTTTTTATGAAGCCTAAAATGGCAAAAGAAAAGAATAAAGCAAAGCAATGCTGAATGAAGCTCACATAGGAAATAGATTGTTACATAAGGGGAAGTGCCCGGATGCTAGAAGTAGTCTTTGCTCTTCAACTAATGTTTGTTCTTGTAGAAGTGTTTCTCTTAAGTTTTATAACTTAGGCTTTGAAAACCTGGGACAATCCAGGATCAATGGAACCTTACATGGGGTGTCCCTACGGACTGTCCAAGCAGTGTGAAGTGTCCACAGCAGCAACACTCAACAGGAACAGGAGCAGGACTTGAATGTCTTTTTCCTTCCCCGCCCTTTGACAGGTGAAAGAGGGTGACTTCCTTCTACTTAGGAACCGCTTTGTTCTTGGACATCTGAACAGGGTGTGGAAGATAGTTCTCAGAGAAAAACAAAACAGTTTTCTGCTACACTGCACATTTTGGGACTCAAAAAGATGGACTGTATCTGGATCCCATGCACAGAGGTTCTACTTGGAATAAAAGAAAGCATGCTGGGATCCCTGAAGTAAAGATCTCAAAACATCTGAGAGAGTAGCTAGGGCTGTGGCTCAGTGGCAGAACAGTGATCAAGTTACCAAGCACATTGAAGACCCTGGATTTGAGCCCCAGAGTCAGCACCAGACAAAAAATAAAATAAAATAAACTCCTCAGATAAAATATTCTGCAGCCATCACTACTTCTAACTAATCCACTCTTTGCTTGACTTCTAGTAGCTAAGAGAACTCACACACTCCCTCCCAAAACTACCAATCTCACATAATGAACCGAAATTTAATGTTCTCTAGCATTCTAATGTAAACACTTACACCATTCGACGACCGGTCACTGCATATCTTAGTGCATTCCATCCAAACTCATCACTGAAGGTGAAATCAACACCTCGCCAAAGGAGAAGGTGGACCATCTCAGGTGAATCGTTCCTTACAGCATACATCAGTGTATTCCTACAAAGGACGGAGGTAGAACTTCTCTCTCAGATACTCAAATAAGATGATGTAAGCAGATGATTCAATTTACCTTCCTAACCTAATGTCTTGCCTGGCTATGAAGAATTGGCAATTCAGAAACAGACATAAGCACCTAACAAGCTTCAGTATTCAAATTTGTAAATGATTTCCAAGGCTAAAAAAAAGAAAGAAAGCTAGCAGGAAGCTTCTTGACCAACTAGGATATTATATAGAAGTCCCAATTTAATCTCCTTTATGGAGAAAAACTGCTAGGCAATTTAGAAGAAGAATAAAAAGGTTTAGAAGAATGATTCTCCATTTCTGCCCTCAACTAGGATACTTTAATTCCCAGCTGAGTACATAAAAGTCAAGTACATAAAAACTATTTTCATCAATGAAATAGTAATAATATTATTATAAAAAATATTAATGGTAAAAAAACAGCCATAGAAGTTTCAAGTATTGATACTGATAAGCATTTTCTAGGCATTGCACTAAATGCTATTTGCCTAGCTTTACAACCCTCCTTCAGGTGCATTAGCCTCCTCTGCACATCAAACACATACTTGATGATAACTAACGTCCTCAATGTCAAACACCAGAAAAGTGGGAAAGTTTGGAATTGACAGATTCCAATACAGAATAAAGAATCATGTCTGTATTCTTCAATAAAGCTCACCCAATGAAAGCGATTTTTCTTTCCCTTGCCAATGTCAAATAAACACTTTAAAATGTCTAAATAAATTGGGGAAAAACAGGAACAATTTCCATTTATAACAATAAAAAGTGACCTAGGGATAACCTAATGCCAATATTCTCCAAAGAAAGTAATTTAAAGCAAAAGACCCCAACAGCCTATGATTTGCAACTGATGCTCATCACAGTATTTTTTTAAAACATACATAACCCAAAGAGGCGAAAATACTCCAAAATGATTAAGAATTTCCTGGGGGAGCCAAGACTCACAAAGACAAAATGTCACATGTTCTCTCTCAAATGTAGATTCTAGCTTCAAATGTTTAGATATGCATGGATGTGGAGCAAGCACATTTGTGGAAAAGGCCAGAAAAGGGCTTTGAGGTGGGAGAGAAAGGAGGGCTGTAAGTAAGGGGTACAATACTGGGGTGGAAAGGTCTAAGTGGGGTCAGGGGAGAGGGATGAAGGAGCAAAGAGGGTAGGAGGAGGGTTAACTAAAACGACAGGTATTAAAAGATGAACGCCTCCAAGGCTCAGGGAACATTGTGGAAAAGGCAGTAGAAAGAACATAAAGAGCCACAGGGTGGGAAGGTGTCTCTGAGGCATTGTCTCTCCCCACCTCCAGAGACTGAACCACTGGTACATCCATGACCCCTCAGGGATTACCAGTAACCCCACTATGGAGACGGTCTTCTGTGGAATGGGGGTGGGGAGAAGGGACATAAGAATATAACCAATCTGCAATATATTTATACAATAAAGTTCTCATTTAAAAAAATAAATAAAATAAAAATCAAACACTTCATCTCTCAGCAATCTGAAGGAAAAAAAATCAAAGTCCCATACCGTTGATGATTATCACAGACATGTACATTGGCTCCCCGTTTTAGCAGATATTTTGCCACATCCACTTGGTTTTCTCTCAGTGCCAACAATAGAGGTGTGAAGCCATCCTGTAATGAAACCAACTTGTAATTCATAAACTTACATATTCTTCAACTAAACTGAACATCTAACAGAAGACCCTATTAATCCAAGACCATCATACCAAGTAAACAACCGTCTTCCCTATTCAACCACCGCACACTCACACCCACTGCTCCTTCTCTCTGACAGGCTCCTTCCCTGACATCAATTGTCACATGAACCCCAGACCTCTCCAGAACTCACGTGAATCTTTTATGTAAACTTTTGCAACTTTCATGGCTTTTACATGGCATGTTGGAGTCCTAGAATTACTCTAATTTAACCCAAAAGATTCTTGAGGGTTTATCACCATGGCCCCAAATTCCAAGCACACAGTAACAAAAGTTTTGAATATTTTGTTCGAGTGAATGAGATAAATATTTTTGTCTAGATCAGGATTTCTGTCTATAATCCTAAAGGTAATTACTTTTCCAGATATAGCAGATCCCAAAAGGAAAATTTCATGAGCTTCTATTTAAGAAATATGATAAAACACTGGGTTATTTGTCTGGTATTTAAAAGATCTATTTAGTTTTGCTTAGTTCTTGTTGAGCATTGCTTTCATGGGGCAAACATTAGCATTTTAGGAAGCAGTTTCAGGAACAGAGTGTTCAGAGCTTTCCAGCAACATGGACAATTCCTCATGCCAAGGAGGAAGCTTGCTGGAGTCTATCTGTTGTATCAGGACTCCAAATCGAATGTCAAAATCCTGCCCCAAGGGGGTTGGCAAGAAAATTAACTCTAAATTAAACAAAATAGGCTTCAAAGAAATTTTGATTGCTTCTCCCTAAATAGGTTTTGTCCTATTATAAAATGAAAGAAAATTATCTTAGCCATTAGAAAACTCAATATATTGATCTCACTGATAATGATAAACCTGGGTCTCTCATCCACATCTACGGTTACTTGTTTTCCAGGTAGGATCTCACTGTGTGACCCACCTAACCTAGAAATCATGATCTTCCTGTGTCTGCCTCCTGAGTGCTGGGATTACAGGTGTGCACCACCACACCTGGGGTCAAATCTCTTAAAAAACAAAAAAGACCCTAATACAAATCGCATGTGAAATATCACTCACAGGCTCATGTTTGAACACTTGGTCCCCAGTGCAGCTGTTGGTGCTATTTGGGGAAGTTGTGGAGCCTCCTGGACCTGGGTTCTGGCTAGCAGATGTAGAGGTTTAGAGGTGGGGTTTATAGGTGATAGATCAGTGCTGTTCCCTGGTAGCTCTCCTTCCTGATCTATAGAGATGTAAGAAAGATATACAAGCTCCTGTCACCGTGGACCAAGCTGGTCACAGCTGCCATGCCTTCCAGGCCAAGGTGGACTACATCCATGAACCACAAAATATATCCTTCCTCCTTTAAGTTGCTCCTATCAGGTATTTTGCCACAGCAAGAAGAAAAGTAATTAATACACTCCCAAAACGCAATAAAAATGGCATAATACCTGCTCAAGAATTTTTCTACTATATGTTAATCTGCATTCCATTTATATTTACTTTTCCTAGAGTGTTAATTAAATGAATAATTAATGGCAAAGGGATGATGAAAGTAAGTTACTAAAAGGATTCCAACTGCTGTTTTCTTTTTATTTTGTGGTTTGTGGTTCTTATAATAGACAGGCTATGAACTTGTCACCCTGAGGTCTTCTACCACACAGTTTTGACTAAAAAATGGTTTCATGGTTTACTAGTCTTCTAAGGGGGAAACAACTGTCTGGGGCTGGAAAGATGCCTTAGTGGTTAAGGCGTTTGCCTGCAAAGCAGAAGGACCTGAGTTCGATTCCCCAGTGCCCACACAAAGCTAGATGTACAAGGTGGCACATGTGTCTAGAGTTTGTTTGCATTGTCTCAAGGCCCTGGCATGCCCATTCTCTCCTCTCTCTCTTTCTTTCTCTCCCTCTGCCTCTTTCACTCTCTCAAATAAATAAATAAATAAATATATTTTTTAAAAGCCTGAAGTTGACACCTGTTATATCAGTAAGTTTCTCATTATGACAAAATATGTGACAAAGAAAGCTAAGCAGACGGGTTTATTTTGATTTATAGTTTCAGAGTAGACAGTCCATCATGGCAGAAATGGGATGGTGGCAGGAGCATAAAATAGCTGGTCACACTGAGGCAGCAGTCAGGAAGCAGAGAGAGATGAATGCTGCTGCAGAGCTAGTTTTATCATCTTTGTGCAGCACCCAGCCCATGGAACGGTGCTGTCCACAGTACAGAGGATCTTTTCACCTCAGATAACCTAATCTGGAAAACCCATCCCAGACATACTCAGAGATTCATTTCCATGATAATCCTAAATCTTGTCACGTCGACAACTGCGATTAACCATCACAAGTCTACCTTGTGCCAACTTGACATGCAAATATACCTTTTTTGTTGTTGTTTTTCAAGGTAGGGTCTCACACTAGCCCAGGCCGACCTGGAATTCCCTATGTAGTCTCATGCTGGCCTCAAACTCACGGCGATACTCCTACCTCTACCTCCCAAGTGCTGGGATTAAAGGCATGCACCACCATGTCCAGCTACAAATATACCACTTTGAAGCCATAACTTTGTCTTCATAAGACTTATGATTTTCAAATGTCCCCATAGTCTTTAACTGTTCCAACTTTGTTCAAAAGTATGTGTAGTCTCTTTTGAGATAATTTAAAAAAGCACACAATCAACTGTGAGTTCCCATAACATCCAAACATAAGTGGCATACCTCCAACGGACAGAGCCAACATTACCATTCCAAAAGGAGGATGATACAACTTTGGAAAAAATCAAACTGAAGCAAAATCAAATCCCAGGACACAAATTCCAAACCTTGACGCTCTACCAGTGGCCTCTGGGGCTCATGAGGGAATTCCTGCAGTTCCAAAGGGCTTTAGGAAGTCCCACCCCTCTGGTGCACACATGCCACTCCATGTCTGCAGCTTTCCTCAGCAGACATCAATGGTTCTGGCCTTTCTCACATCTTGGTGTCTCCATTTGGATTGGTTACTTTCTCGTTGCTAGAACAACATACCTGACTGGAAGCAGTTTATAGAAGGAAAAGGGTTTAATTCAGCTAACTGTTTCAAGGGGACGTTTCATCGTGGAGGGGAAGGTATGGCAGGCCAGAGCAGGAAGCCGAGGAAGAAGAGGAAGTAGGTTTGGACTATAAAACCTCAGCCTGCCCTCAGTGACCCACTTCCTCTAACCAGGCTCCATCTCTTAAAGGTTTCACAGCTTTCCTAAATAGTGCCACCAGCTAGGGATTAGGTATTTAAACACACGAGCCTATGGTGAGAAGGGGACATTTTACATTCAAGCCATCACACCATTACAACTTAAGAGTTCACCTTTCTAGCTTCTCACAGTTTCCTTGTAGAAATTCCTATGCTGCCACACATTACCTGACTTCAGCTCTCTGCAACTCCAGGATGCCTCTTTCGTGTCTCCAAAACCAGTACCATGTGGGTGAGGTTTCCAGGTTCTGCTGTGGTCTTGGGAGTGTAGTCTGACCCTTTAACTACAGCTGCAGCAGCCTCTGCAGGTTTTCCAGACTGGCCTCAAAAAACTTCCCTAGGGGGTTGTGTTCAAGCAGGAAACCCTTTTAGTTTAGGCTCTTTTCTTTCGAGTCAATTTGGATTGTCACAAGAGCCTTTGTTGGGTGGGGTTTGCCCTTGGGACACCTTCATTTTCCAGTAGAGCACAGGAGATTCCTCTTTAACATCACAAGCTTCTTTTATAGCATGTGCCATGCCTGCAACAGTTTGCTCAACAAACTGTACATTCTTTACACATTTCTGACACACTCGCTCTTTTTCCCTACAGACTCAGATAAGGTTGGTGAGCAATAACCATACCATATCCTGAATGTTTTCTGCTTGGAAATTTCCTCCACCAAGCAAATTAGGCCATTACGTTTAAATTCACTCAAGTTTTAAGGACATGGGCAAAATGCAGCCAGATTCTTTAATAAAATATCACAGACATAGCCCTTAGCTAGGTCCTGATAGAGTCCTTATTCCCCTCTGAAACCTCCTGAGTTGGATCTCTACTCTCTTATTTCTCTCAACATTCTTGTTTTCTGAGCTCCCTCACCAGAATGGCCCATTAAGCTATACTGACAGTACTCAAGGGCTTTTCTATCCCAAAGTTCCAAACTCTTCCACATTCCTCTTGCAAACAAGTTTGAAAAATCTTATGAGCCACATAGTCAGGTTTATCACAGCAAATGCCTCAAGACTAGTCAGCCACACGTCGCTGGGATGAATCTCCAAATCAGGCACAATTTGTAGGAGGAAAGGATTTATTAAAACTACAGATTGAGGGGAAGTTCCATTACAGCAAGAGGCTGGCCCTCTTTCACAGGTCTGAGCAGAGAGAAAAACCCATCACCTATACCACACACACATAGCAAGCAGGCAGGAGCACCAAAGAGAATTTCTTCCCCTTTAGATAGGCTTAGGGTGGGGTCTTACAACCCTTCCCCAGACTTAATGGCTTCCTGAGTCTCTGGAATTTCCTTCCTGCACTACCCACACAGGAAAGGATGTTTACTTCCAGCTTCTTTGAGATTCTTCACATCCTGCCCCTTGCTGAGAGGCTGCCTTCCTGTAAACAACCTCAGAGACTCACCCAAGATAAATAAAAAGATCAAGTTGACAACAAAACCTAACCATCACAACTAGGATCCAAATTTTCTGAACTAGTTCATTTTCTCATTGCTGCAATGAAATGCCTGACAAAAGCAATTGAGGGAGAAGAATTTTTTTTACTCAGTTCAAGGGAAAAAGATCCATCATGCTGAGGAAGGCACAAGAGAAGGAGTATGAAACAGTCATATTCAGTCTGCAGTCAGGAAGGAGACAATGATGGATGGTGTGGCTCAGATAGCTTTCTTTTTAGTCATTCAGGGACACCAGGCCATGGAGTAGCACAGCCCACATTTAGGGTGGGTCTTCCCACCTCAGCTTTTTTACTCTAGAACGTCCCTCAGACACGCCCATAGGTTTGTTTCCATGGTGATACTAAATCCTGTCAAGTTGACAACCAAGGCTGACCATCACATCTGTTGATCGGATGATCTGAATTATAACAAGGAGACTGGAAGTCCTTAAAGAAGCTGCCTTTACTTATCAAAAGATGGTCCATAAACAATTTGTAAAAGCTCTCCAAATTATAGTGAATGATTTATGGTTGATATTGTTAATTTTCACCAAGAATACTGCTTTTAACTTCCCACCCAGGGAGCCAGAGAGAAAGAGGACTTTGAGACTAATATCATTGAAAAGAAGAGAATGGAAGGAAGTAATACCTAATCAAACTCCAGCTCTGTCCAGATGTCTTAAATTCTTTTTTTTTATTGTCCGTAATGAGTTACATTGTTTAGTGGGCTAACAATGAGTTGTTATCCCCAATTCCCCATTGCCCCCCTCCCCATCCCCAGTCAGCTGGATATCCTCCTCCGTGGGCCATCTGGATCAGTCTTTGTGGTAGAGGACCATGGATAGCTTAGTATTCAGCCGGTTTCTCCTGACCCAAGTGTGTTGTTACTGAGGGGTGCCATACCGCTGATATTCTTGCCCACCACGGCTCTCACGATCTTTCCACACCCTCTTCCGCTCAGTTCCCTGAGTCGTGGCAGGTGGGTATTAAGGCTGCTTTAATATTGTGAGCTTAGGGGTCTTTGTATCGAAAATCGTTGGTTACTGTCTCACTGGCTTATCCTGTGTTGATTGAATGGGTGTGGCTATGGGTCCCTTGTTCATCCCATCGTTCTCTGCAGGGTTCCATATGGATCCTCAACAATATGACTGTGGTGGCTCATCTCTTGCCAGGATTTCAGCTTTCTGCCTGCGGTCGGTGGGTAAGGTTATATGGGCCACAGCTCTCTTGCTGCATCCTGAAAAATACAAACACAATCTCCATCGGAGAGTGAGATCAATATACGTTAACAAATATACACCATTCTGGATTACCTAGCTTCTATTTTTAGTAGCCTCCCAGTCAGTCGCTCCCATACTGCATCTTTTCTTGGGAGCCAAAGAGTACGGTATCCGGTGCATATAGCCCTGAATCCCCAGTTCCAATCAAGGGTTCCCCCTCACTGAGTGGAATATTTGGCCAAATTTAAGAGCTGTTGATTGTCTCCCCCAGGCCCAGGCTCCTCCAATGCACAAGTGCTCCTTTCTTGGTTCTCTGTTCTCTCCCAGTAGGAGGTGTGGTCAGCCTACTCATGGCCACAGATTGTGTTTCATGTCAGTGGTCTCTGTTTACTCCAGCTGTCGTTGATCAGTTTCCCCTGAGAGCCTTGCAGTGCCTTCCAGCACCACACTACTGCCTTCTGGGGATTGGATACCATTCCAGACCTTGAAGGGTCTCTCGATGCTGATCGGTGGCATTCTGTGGTTTCTTCAGCAACAGGGTTTTACCTAAGGCCTGGGGAGGGCACTCAAGAGCTTTGACAGAATTCTGTCTTCTTGTTGGAATATCATGAGTCGCTTTGGTCAACAGCTCAGCAAGGGAAGGAACCGGTGGTTAGAACCAGGGGTTGTCAGGCTGATCTAAATGTTCACAAGCTTAGACTCTCTCCCCTACCACTCATGGCCCCTCTTGCCAGTCGACGCTCACTACTTTCTCAATAGGTTACAGTATGCTCGTGAGGATTTTATGTTTTTGAACTTAATATGGTTAATCTTCATGCTTAAGCCATTCCTCTCCCCCCATCCCTTATCCCTCATTCATAACCTCTCACTTCTTTTTACTAGTCTGCGTAGAGTTTATGGTTATCCTGGTTAAGGACCACATATGAGGGAGAATATGCGGCGTTTGATTCTCTGTTGTTTTGAGTGTCCACTTAGTAAGACCTGCTCAAAGTAAGACCATTTTTTCCTAAATTTCGATGTCATTTTTCCTTTCAGCTGAGTAGAATTCCATCGTGTAAATATACCACAGTTTCACTGCCCATTCCTCCATGGATGGGCATTTGGGTTGATTCCAATTCTTGGCTATTATGAATTGAGCTGCTATAAATATAGTGGTACAAAATTTTCTGCATTGAGATGTGACATCTTGCGGGTAGATGCCTAGTAGAGGGACAGCTGGGTCCATTGGTAGTTCTATGTCCATTCTGTCTAGAAGTCTCCACACTGCTTTCCATAACGGTTGAACAAGTTTGTAATCCCACCAGCAGTGAATGAGGGTTCCTTTTTCCCCACATCCTCGCCAGCAACGATTGTTGTTGATTTTCTTTATGATTGCCATTCTGACAGGGGTGAGGTGGTATCTCATTGTGGTTTTGATTTGCATTTCCCTGATGCTTAAGGATGCTGAGCACTTTCTTAGATGAGTCAATGCCATTTGTGTTTCCTCCTCTGTGAATTCTCTGTTGAGATCAGTGCCCCATTTTGTGAGGGGGCATTTTGGGTTTTTGTTATTAATTTTTTTGAGTTCTCTGTAGGTTCTGGAAATTAGGCCTCTGTCTGAGTTGTAGCTGGCGAAAATCATCTCCCAATTTGAAGGGGGTCTATTGTCTCTGAGTATGGTTTGTTTCTCTGTACAGAAGCTTTTGAGCCTGATCAAGTCCCATTGGTTTACTGTTTGTTGTATTTCCTGGGCTGCTGGAGATTTGCTCAGGAAATTTTTCCCTACTCCTATTTCATGTGGAGTTCCTCCTATTTTTTCTACCAGGGTGTTCAGGGTTACAGGATTTATATTCAGGTCTCTGATCCATTTGGAGTTGATTTTTGTGCATGGTGAAAGGAGTGGGTCTATTTTCAATTTTTTACACATGTTTATCCAATTCGTCCAGCACCATTTGTTGAAGATGCTATCTTTGGCCCAGTGTACATTGTTGGCCCCCTTGTCAAAGACCAAATAACTGAAGTTACTTCCAATTAAAGCTGGGTCTTCAATCCTGTTCCACTGATCCATCTGTCTGTTTTTGTGCCAGTACCATGCTGTTTTAGTTACTATGGCTTTGTAGTATGTTTTGAAGTCAGGGATGGTGATACCTCCTGAGTAGGTTTTTTTGCTTAGAATAGTTTTAGCTATCTGAGGTCTTTTGCCCTTCCAAATAAATTTAGAGATTTTTTTGTCTATGTCTGTGAAGAAAGAGGTTGGGATTTTTATTGGTATGGCATTGAATCTGTAAATCGTTTTTGGTAGGATTGCCATTTTTACTATATTGATTCTCCCTAACCATGAGCATACAATATCTTTCCATCTTCTCATGACCTCCTCTATTTCCTTCTTGAGTGTTTCAATATTTTCCTTATATGTCCTTTACAACCTTGATTAGTGATATTCCAAGGTATTTGATTTTCTTTCAGGCTATAGAAAATGGAACAGTCTCTCTGATGCCTTTTTCTGTCTGCTTGTCTTCTGCATATAGAAATGCTACTGATTTTTGTGTGTTAATTTTGTATCCTGCCATGTTGCTGAAGGCATTAATCACCTTCAAGAGGTTACTGATACAATTATTTAGGTCTGATATATAAAGGATCATGTCATCTGCAAAGAGGGATAGTTTAATTTCTTCCTTTCCAATATGTATCCCTGTTATGCCCTTCTCCTGTCTTATCGCTTGGGCTAGAATTTCAAGCACTATGTTAAAGAGTAGTGGTGAGAGTGGACACCCCTGTATTGTTCCTAAATTGAGTGGGAACTCCTTGAGTCGTTCCCCATTGAGAATGATTTGTGCTTTAGGAGTTTTGTAAATTGTCTTTATTAAATTGAGGTATAAGCCATCTATGCCTATTCTTTCCAGAGCTTTGAACATGAAGTGGGGTCGAATTTTGTCAAAGGCCTTCTCTGCATCTATTGAGATAACCATGTGTTTTTTCTGGTTGAGCTGATTAATGTGATGTATTACATTTATCAACTTGTATATGTTGAACCATCCCTGAATCTCTGGGATAAAGCCAACTTGGTCAGGGTGGATAATATTTTTGATGTAGCATTGTATCCGGTTTACTAGGACTTTGTTCAGGATTTTTGCATCTAACTTCATCAGAGATATGGGTCTGTAGTTCTCTTTTCTTGTTGCATCCTTGCCTGGTTTGGGGATTAGGACAATGGTAGCTTCATAGAAGGTGTTTGGAAGCCTTCCCTCTTTTTCTCTGCTTCTAACAAGCTTCAGAAACAGTGGTTTCAGCTCTGTGATGAAGGCTTGGTAGAATTCAGCTGAGAAACCATCTGGTCCTGGGTTTTTCCTTTTGGGAAGGTTTTTGATTACATCTTCGATATCTGTGGATGTGACAGGTTTATTTAGCGCTTTTATCTGCTCTGTGTTAGGCTTTGGTAGTTTTTAGGTGTCCAAAAACTTATCCATTTCTTCCAGGTTCTCTAATTTTGTGGAGTAGAGGTTTTGGAAGTATGATCTGATGATTCTTCCAATGTCTTCGGGATCTGTTGTGATCTCACCATTGTCCTTTCTGATTTTGTTGATTTGGGCTTTCTCATTTCTTCGTTTGATTAGATTGGCCAGGGGTTTGTCAATCTTATTAACTTTTTCAAAGAACCAACTCTTTGATTTATCTATTTTTTAATCATTTTCTTGCTTTCCAATTCATTAATCTCAGCTCTGATTTTAATTATTTCCTTTCGTCTTGCGCTCCTCGGGTTAGCTTTTTCCATCTGTTCCAATGATCTTAGGTGGGTGGTTAGGCGATTGATTTGAGAACTCTCTGTCTTTGATATGAATGCATTTAGCTCAATGAACTTTCCCCTCAGGACTGCCTTCATTGTGTCCACAAGTTCTGATAAGATGTGTTAACGTCATCATTTATTACTAGGAAATTCTGAATTTCCTGTTTTATTTCTTGGATGACCCAATCATTTTTTAGGAGCGAATTATTCAGGCGCCAGTACTTCATGTATTTTCTGGATCCTGTTCCATTTTAAATTTCTACCTTTAATGCACTATGGTCTGATATGGTAAAAGGGACTACATCAATCTTCCTGAATTTGTTTAGGGAAGATTTGTGTCCTAAGATGTGGTCAATTTTAGAACAAGTCCCATGCGCTGCTGAGAAGAATGTATATTCTGTGTCTTTGGGGTAGAACGTTCTGTAAATATCTGTTATCCCAAGCTGGTCAATGGTGTCATTAAGCTCCATTATGTCCCTGCTGATCTTCTGTTTGGTTGATCTGTCTAGATCTGATAGAGGTGTATTAAAGTCTCCTACTATGATGGAATTAGAGTCTATTTCTGTTTTATTTTTGAGTAGGGTTTCCTTTATGAACTATGTTGCACCCAAATTTGGTGCGAATATGTTGATGATGGTGATATCTTCCTGTTGGATCATTCCTTTGATGAGTAAGAAGTGACCATCAGTATCCTTTTTAAATGATTTTGGTGTAAAGTCTATTTTGTCAGAGATTAATGTAGCCACACCTGCTTGCTTTTTACTTCCACGTGCCTGATAAACTGTTTTCCATCCTTTCACTCTAAGAAGATTGCTGTCTTTAGAGGTAAAGTGCATTTCCTGAAGGCAGCAGATGGAAGGGTCCATTTTTCTGATCCACCCTGTAAGTCTGTCTCTTTTTATAGGAGAGTTAAATCCATTTATATTCAGTGATATAACTGTGAGGTTTGCTTTAAGCCCTGCCATGATGAAGGGTTAATGGGGGTTGTTGTCTGTGCTGCTGTTATTAGCACACTGATTGTGATTGTCATGCCTGATCTCTGGTACTCTTCTGAGGTAGATTTCTTGTTTCTTCCATGTGGGATATCTCTTGTAGGATCTTCTGAAATTTTAGCTTTGTTTTCAAATAGTTGTAGAGCTGGTTTACTTCATGGAACACTTTCAATTCTCCATCTATTATGAGGGATAGCTTTGCTGGGTACAGTAGTCTAGGTTGAAAGCCATACTTCTTTAGGCCCTGAAAAGCATTATTCCCAGCCCTTCTGGCTTTCATGGTTTCTAATGAGAAGTCTGAGGTAAGTCTGATGGATTTTCCTTTATAAGTTATGGTTTGCTTTTCTCTAGCAGCTTTGAGTATTTTCTCTTTGCTTTCTATGTTAGGCATCTTAATTAAAATGTGTCTTGGAGAATTCATCTTCATGTCCTGTCTGTTTGGAGTCCTCTGGGCCCCTTGAAAGTTGAGTGGGCTTTCTCTTGTTAGATAGGGGAAGTTTTCTTGAATAATTCTGTTGAAAATGTTTCCTATGCCCTTAGCCTGGGCTTCTTCTCCCTCTGGGATCCCCATGATTCTAATATTGGACCTCTTTATGGTATCCCATAGATCCCTCAAATTATGCTCACTTGATTTCTTGAATTTGTTGAATCCTATGACATCCTTATTAATTCCTTCTGTCTTGTCCTCAGCGTCTGAGAGTCTGTCCTCCAGATTGTCGACTCTAGGACTGTTTAATTCTAGGGAGGTTTTTAACAACTCCATTTCATTTTTGGTTTCTGCTATACTTTTGTTAATAGACTCCAATTCTTTGGTGAGATCCAATTTCCAGTCTATTTTTGGTTTTGCTAGGGATTCCTGAATATCATTTTTAAGCTTTCTTAAGTCCCCATCAAATTTAATCAATTGATTGTCTAGCTCCTCCCATAGCTGGTTGACCTTCAATTCACTTAATGTGTTTCTGAATTCATTAATATTTCTCTCCATTAAATTCAGTCTGGAGTCTATGCTTGAGTTGGTGAGCTTCATCTCATTCATGTCTTTTTTCATAGTTTCCATATCAGCCATTAACTGCTTCATGTTTGCATTGCAGTTGTGGTCAGGAGTCATATTATTCTCTCTTTGGAATTGTATTTTTGTTGTCTCCACTTCCTTGTCACTTTCCTGTTCCATAATGTGACTAGAGGCCCTGAGTTGGGGAGTTCCGTCTTTAATTTCTGTGGGTTTTTTTTCATTGGTTTCTGCCCATGTCCAGGTAGGGGAATGGGACTCAGGTACCCTGGAGAGTGCTATTCAGCCCACTTTGCTTCCAGTGGAATAATCACCAGGTTTGATCTTAAACTGAGGTCTTTTCTGTTGGGGTGTTCTGTCTTCAGACAGGCTCAGATCTTTACCCATCTGGATCCCTCTGTATGTGACTGTTTAGTCTTAGAGCCACCTCATAGGCCCCTGTCCCCAATTAGTATGATGTGGTAGAAACAGCCCCAGCACCCCAAACTATAGAACCCAGTGTCTTCCCACCTGGAAGTGGCACATGATCCCTGGTACTTGCCGAAACCGCCTTTGCCCTCCTGGCAGGCACCTGTCTGAACTGGCCTCTGCCCTCCCAACACTGGCAGAGTTCCCAAGGTTAGGTCTGGCCCCAGAACCGAGGTAGGTCAGTTTGCCAAAGGATCACGTCTGCCTGTGTATGTGGGGGAGTCACGGAGAGAAGTGCAGCAGAGGATTGGGTGCTGGAGGGAAGGGGCCCTGTGAGGGAAAGGTGCTCAGCAGAAGTAGAGAGCCACTGGGAACCCAGTCTGGGCCGGTGCAGGATCTGGGGAGAGGGTGGTCTTGGGTTCAGGGCCGGCTGAGGTCCGGGGTTTGGATCCCAGCTGGAAAATCACACCTTTACGGAGAGAGTCCTGGCAATGCTGTTGCTCGTCCACCATCTTGCTCGCCCCCCACCCCAGATGTCTTAAATTCTTGAGGTCTGGGAGAACCCACCTATTAACACGTATCCAGTCTGTGGTTCATATCTTGGTGCTGTATCAGAATCTCAGAAATATTTTAAGCATCCATTTCCATTCCTCACTAGACTTCCTGAATCAACCTTTTCCTGGAAGCCTGCACTTTACAGATCTTCAAAACTCCCCAGTTTACTGTGATGCACAAATGTAGTTGAGAACGAAAGCACACGTTGCTGCAATCTCTTCTTCTGCCCACATAACCTATTCCATTTGTAACTGGGGATATGGCCATGGGATAAAGGGGACAGAGACAATCACTTACTGAAAACTTCATTTAAATTTCCCTGGGTAGGAGCAATAAATTCAAAACACAACTTGGTTGCATTATCTAAAAATGCAGAGTAACGTGTCTCCCGTCTGCAAGCAATGCACGATAGATCGGAGAACAGAGTCAGGCTCTTCTCTAAGTGGCTGCTTTAGCCAGTAAAGGATCATCCTCACCACCTAGTCACTAACAGTGAGGGATCCACAGAGTCCATCTAAAATTACCTTTAGGCAAGCTTATTGTATAGAAACTTTCTCAAAGAATAATTACCCCCAAATCACAGAGTGCATATCAATAGCTATAAACTGGAAAGAAGTTCAAAGTGATAAGCTCTTTTTGGCATTGTCCCTCATTACATAATATTCAAATGGATCTGTGTCCTGAAGGTTTCTGATTAATTTTCTATTCCATTTTTCTTTCTTCAACCTTACCTCAGAGAGGGAGATGGCTAGATACATTTTTGTTAATATCAAGTTTCTATTTACCATATTTTTTTGTTTGTGGTTTTTTTTTTTTTTTTTTTTTTTTTTTTTTTTTTTTTTTTTTTTTTTTTTTGGTTTTTTAAGGTAAGGTCTCATTCTAGCCCAGGCTGACCTGGAATTCACTATGTAGTCTCAGGGTGGCCTTGAATTTATGGTGATCCTCCTACCTCTGCCTCCCTAGTGCTGGGATTAAAGGTGTGTGCCACCACACCCAGCACCATATTTTTTTTTTTAGTTTCAAAAATGAAGTTTATTTCCCAAGAATTTTTTTTCTTTGTTATTTTATACTGGCTAGGAAAAAAAGTGGTGAAAAACTACTTTAAAACTAGATAATTATAACCATTAAAACAATCCATGTTTTTATAAATATTTGCTATGACTGCGTGAAAGCTGTATACTCAAACACTTCTTTCAAAGCATCGACCTGGAAATTAATTCCCACGAAGTTATTCCAAAATGTTGTCAGGGAATTCTTGGGTTTCTAAACATGGAAAATTGGTCCTACCTATGGTACTGTTAAAGCAAATATTTTGGAATTCAAGTTGGGGGATCTTTACCTGGGTCATCGTCTCAATGTTTGCACCGTAATCAAGAAGTTTTTCAGCAATGACTGTTCTTCCGAAATAGATGGCATGATGGAGAGAGGTCTCACCATTGTAATCTTTAATATTGGGGTCAGCTCCATGTCTTAGTAGGTAATATACAATTTTGTCTTTCTGACGTTGGACAGCCTGTGGGTAGTTTAACAAAAAACACATTGTCAATTCCAGGAATTCAACATAAACGTCCCCACAGGTCTCACAAATTACTTATATTCAAGTGAGATAAATTCATTTATATTCTAAGCATTCCAGTCAAATTCATCTCATGCTGAAATTGACGGCTTTGAAATACCTTCATAAGAGGCGTGTTCTCCTGGCTATCACGGGGATTAATTTCACAATTACTCTCTACAAGAATGGCCACTAGTTCCAGGTTTCCATGAAAGCATGCAAAATGTAGAGCAGTTCTGTGGAAATGAGAGGCATTTTATAAGTAAAATTATAGATCACTACCTCACATGCACAATTACACATGTAATTGGAGACATTACGTAGCATGGCATTCCTCTATCTTGTAAGCAAATATGTAATGTTCTTCTGAAGAAAAGATCGTATTTATCTGATCTTATGACTCACTACATTAAGGGGAGGGCAGTGACAAGAACAAACTTTTGTGGCACTGGGAACAGTGTGGTGGGACACGTGCTCGACCACTGAGCTTTGCCCTAGCCCAGGGCAGCCTATTGGAGTAGAGAGATTTAACTCCCATTGTTAACTCATTTGGATCCTACTTTAATTTCACACAACTACCTCTTAGCCTATTTATGCCTCATTTTCCTCATCTACAAAATGGGGATCAAAAGACAGTGATCTCTTAGGACACTGAGGGTGTGGGCAAAGTATTTGGAGGAGATTCTTTCACAACAGTTCAATGTGTGTTAGTAACATTGCTTAAACACATTTCAAGTAACTGATAATTCAGTTATACCTATTTTGCTATTTTGCAGATATTTTAATATTTAACTCAACAAGATAAGCATTATCTTGTTCTATATCTATATAAACATAAATTTTTCCTAAAAATTTAAGACAAGTTCTGCTTCATTGACCTATCCTAAATTTTACACTGCTCCTGCATCCCACCAAGTAGTTTGGACAGCAGGTGCATGCCACTGTGCCAACTTAAAAGGCCCTTTCCTCACATTGTAGCATCCCTCGTATGGGAATGTTATTTATGATTCACAATGTACTACAACTATAATTATCAGTGTTGAAATTTTGTTTCTTAATACACAAGTTAAAAGGTGATTAAACATGATCCGTGATGCCTTACAATAAGGGAAATATGATATATACTATATTTATAATAAGGCTATGGACAGTTCTAGTCATTGAATTGGAATTTAAGTGAGTGGTAGTTCTTAAAAGTACTATGAATAAGCCAGGTATGGTGGTGCACACCTTTAATCCCAGCACTTGGGAGGTAGAGGTAGGAGGGTCACCATGAGTTTGAGACCACCTTGAGACTACATAGTGAAATCCAGGTCAGCCTTGGCTACAGTGAGATCCTACCTCAAAAAAAAAATCTATGAATAAAAGTACTGAACAGAAACGTCTAAGTGCACAGTGATCTTTGCTTTGATTTTCAGGCAACTTTAAGCCAAATGAATCTCAGGGTTTCGGTGAGTATGGTTCTGTTTAGTCAACATTTAATTTGGTAGGTTGTATACAAATCAGATATCACCAATGTCTAATATCAGTACCTACTAATGTTAAAGCTCATCTTTTACAATTTCCTACCTTTTTGAAAGGAATGAATAATTTCAATTTAAATTTAGGCTTAAATTTAATTTTTATCCTCTAAATGTCCTAGACTGGGGAAAGAAATGTGAAGTTTTTTTCTTTTTTGTTTTGAAGTAGGGTCTCACTCTAGCCCAGGCTGACCTGGAATTCACTCTGTAGTCTCAGGGTGGCCTTGAACTCATGGTGATCCTCCTACCTCTGCCTCCTGAGTGCTGGGATTAAAGGTATGAGCCACTACGCCCGAGTGCTGGGATTAAAAGCATGTGCTACCACGCCCGGCTGAAATATGAAATATTTAAACATGGAAAAAAGATATTATATATATATGTGTGTGTGTGTGTGTGTGTGTGTGTGTGTGTGTGTGTGTGTGTCCTACAATGTAGGTATTCAGGTTATGTTTACAAAATTAGTGGATTGCAATAATGGATAAATACAGTGGGGAAACTCAATATTTTTAAAGAAAACTTTTATAAAATGTTGTAGTGTGAATATGAATGTATGTCCCCCACAGCCTGAGGTATTTTTAAAATATTTTATTTATTTATTTATTTATTTATTTATTTATTTATTTATTTATTTTTTTATTTATTTATTTATTTATTTATTTATTTATTTATTTATTTGCAAGCAGGGAGAGAGAATGGGTGTGCCAAGGCCTCCCACCACTGCAAATGAATTCCAGATGCATGTGCATCTTATGGGTACTGGGGAATTGAACCCCAGGTCATTAGGCTTTGTAGGCAAGTGCCTTAACCACTGGGCAACCTCTCCATCTCCCTGAGGAATTGCTTTATTAAGCTTACACCTTAAGTGTCCAGTAGCCTGCTATTGGTTGTGTCACGAGGGGGAGATCTTAAGTCCAGCCCTAAGGTGTGTTTAGAGTAGTTTGAGCTCGGGCTGTTTGTATTTGCTGACTCTCTGGTGCTGTCTCTCTGCTATGAGCCAGTTTCTTCCACCATTGAGGGCTTTTCCCCTGTAAGCCTGAAATCAACCCTTTCCTCCCATGATCTCCTTCTGGTTGGCTGATTGTCCAGGCAACAATAAAATAACTGCAACATCAGATAATTACTGACCATTAGAAAGGCAAGATGAGGCACTTTCTGAAGATATTGGAAGTAACTTGCAGATAGCCTGGTCTGTCAACAAATTCTACGAACATATACACATAGGTATTGTAGTGGTTTGACTCAGGTGTCCCCTGCAAACAGATGTGTTCTGACGTACGTGATCCCCTGCTGATGGCAATTTTGGAACCATGTTTCAGGTGTGTTGTTGGGGGCAAGCCTATGGGTGTTACAGCCAACTTCCCCTTGCCAGTGTTTAGCACACCTTCCTGACACTGTTTGCAGTGCTGGTAGAGGAGATGTCCATCCCTCTGCTCATGCCATCATTTTCCCTGCCAGACCTCAAGTCTGTAAGCCAGAATAAACCCATTCTCCCATCAGCTGTTTTTGGTTGAGATCTTTGGCTTAGCAACAAGAAGGTTAACTACAACATGATGTATTTTCCACAGTATATTTTTAAGGCATACATTAAGCAAAATGCCTTTACATGACTGTTACCTAACACGTTGGAACAGTCCATAAAGGGCTCCATAGGAGAATTGTAAGAGGATGAGAAACCAGCTAGAGATCTGGTCTTGTGCTACTGTTTAGAGGGATGGCCTGGGCGCTGGATCCTCCCAGGTGTGCAGGTCTCAGGTGCCATGGAGTCTGAGGTGGGCACACCCTTGGGAGCCAAGGGAGGGAGGTTCCTCCCAGAGCTCTCTGCCTCCCATGGCTCCTCCCCTCTCCCCCTTCCAAGTCCTTACCTGTTGTGTTTATCCCTGTGATTGATCCTAAATATCTGCAGAACTAAGAGACTATGCATTTTCTCAATATTCCCTTGACAGGCAGCCTCGTGGAACTTGTTGTCTGGTTTATAGGGGACGTCATATTTATTACGAGCCCGAGCCAGACATTTCAGACATCTCCTCTTTGGGAAGTCACAAAAGCCCTCTGGGGTGTCGTGATTTTTCCTGGAGCGGAAAAGCTCCCTTATGTTGGAGAAGAACGACATCACAACCACTCTGTCCTTTCCCTGTACATCCCATCCCCCACCGGAAGCTCCGGGGTCTGATCTGCCCACCTTGGATACAGATGACGTAATAGTCGTTGCCAGGTAACCCTGATGAGCAGGTGCTGCTGCCTCCCAGAGCAGTGTCAGCCCAGGTAACCAACAGTGCTCAGTGCGCATGCGCAATGAGGCCCTTGCCTAGTTTAATTTAGGCTTATTAGGAAGGTCTTCATCTCTTCTCCAATTTTTAAAGGGTAACTCGACCTTCATGCAGTAACCTTGCTCGACAGTTATGTGCCATTCTGCAATCTCGCCTGTAGGAGTTCTACTGAGAGGTCTTGTTACTGTGGGATCTTTACCTTTGTAAATAAATTCCTTGTTCTTCTCTGAAACTTCTGGGGTGCTTGTTTTGTTCTGTGATCTTTCCACTTTTCACTATATAAAAGTCGTTAAAGCTATAGTTGTGACCATAGCATCATGGTATTGGCGGCCCTAAATGTCTCATATCTGCATGCCTATGTCTCCCTAGACGTGAGGAAATTTCTGCTGCTATTTGGCTAAAAGATTTTCTATGACCTGAGTAAGTCCAGTCTTCAGTGCCAAACCTTCATGTTTGGTTTCTGTAGTGTCCCAGAGATCTGGAAAGTTGTGGTCATTGTTTTTTTTTTTTAATTTTTTATTAGCATCTAAATGTAATAATCCATCAACCTTCCTTTCAAACCTTGATATTCTTTCTTCTGCTTAATCTGGTCTATTGGTGATGCTTTTACTGAGAAAAGAGGCTGAGAATCAATCAAAAGATTGATGGAGTCCTAGAAACTAGCATCAGACTTCATCCTTTAGAGATGAGGTGGATTAACCTGCGAGTTTTCTCTCAACAGAGAACTCAGCTCAGCCCGGTCCAAACTTGTAGACACTAGGAAATAATAAATCGATGTTGTTTAAGGCCACTGAGTTTGTGACAGTTTGTTGTTCAGCCACAGAAAACTCATACACAGGAAATCTGCACTTGGAGGGAAAGTCGGTGGATATCAAGTGCTAACATGAAAGTCTGACTTTCTTTAGCAGAGAATAATTTGAGGGCACAACAACCAAAATGTGGGAGAGATGAAGCCAGACAGGTGAGCCGTGCTCTGGTTTTAAGGTGTCTCTCAGATCTTGTGCCTTGGAAATAGAGGGAGGTTGGGACATACGGGCTCATTCATACGCCAGTGGATTAGCAGGTGAATGGATTGTAGCCTGTTATACAGTGCTCTCTGTCCCTCTGTAAGATGCTATCCACCAGGCTGGAGAGATGGCTCAGCGGTTAAGGCACTTGCCTCCAGTGCCTAAGGTTCCCGCTTCAATTCCCCAGTACCCACATAAGCCAGACCCACAAGGTGGTGGTCCTGGTGTGCTCTCTCTCTCTCTCTCGCTCTCTCTGTATCTCTCTGCTTGAAAATGAATAAATAAAATATTTTTTTTTAAAAAAAAAGATGCTATCCACCAAGATGTCATGCAGCAAAAAGCTCACAGCTAATGTGGAGAAGATCCCAGTGCCACACTCGGGGACTTCCCAGGTCTACCTCAGTGATCCAGATTAACCCGGATTGTTGTTTTTATCTTTTTAGTGTGTGTGTGTGTGTGTGTGTGTGTGTGTGTGTGTGTGTGTGTGCAGGCACGTGCTCACCACGGCATGTGTGTGGAGGTCAGAGGACAACTTTCAGGTGTCGTTTTCCACCTTCCATCTCCTCCTGAGGCAGGATCTCTTCCAGAAAATTTTCCTGTCTCTCACCCCCCAGCGTGCTTATGTAAGCCCTTCCAAGGCTTCTGGCTTTTCCATGGGGTCTGCAGACATGAACTTGGGAACGCAAGCTTGTGTGGCAAGTGCTTTATCCACTGAATCATCTCTCTCTCTCAATTTTCTTATTTTATTATACTGGGTTGCACAAGGCCATTTTCATGTGTGTATATAAGGTATTCAGATCATATTCCCCCAATACACTCCCCCTCCCCTTCCATTAGTCCCCCTTGGTCCCCCTGTACAGATCTGCTTCTATTTTCATGTCATCTGCACATATATGATTTTATGACCCACAAATGAGAGAAACGTGTAAACAAATAAATTCATAAACAAATGAATGGATAAAGAAAATGTGGGTTATGTACACAAAGGAATTTATTTTTAAATATATTTTTTTATTTTAGAGAGAGAATGAGCATGCTAGGGCCTCTTGCTGCTGCAAATGGACTCCAGACACATATACCATGTTGTGTAACTAGCTTTACATGGGTACTTGGAAAATGAGCCCAGGCTGCTAGGCTTTGCAAGCAGGCATCTTTAACCACTGAGCCCTCTCCCCAGCCCCACAATGGAATTTTTTTCAGCCGTAAAGAATGAAGTTATGTCATATGCAGAAAAAGAATTGTTGTAACTAGAGATAATTATATTCAGAGAATTAGGTTAGTCTCAGTAAGACCAGCATCTAAAGGAATTCTTGGACTGGAAATAAGATTTTTGGCCTAGAAGGAAGTTTCATCTCTATCTTTAACAATGGACCAGCTGCTCTGTGTGGCAGTATTGGACGTGTCCAGGTGCCTAGAAACACGAGATACGATGCGTTCTTGATATAAGGGAGAAGGTCCTAACACTGAGATGTCAAAAAGCAGAAAGAGTTGCCAAAACCCCATCCCAAATCTTCCCATTCCCGATTTTGGGAAAGACTCACTGCCAGGGTGAAACAAGAGAGGCTAGGCAAGACCAAAAATGAGCTCAGAAGAAGCCAGTGGCTAGAGGGAGCCACCTAAGTGTCCCTCCCTGGGGAAGGGCCCATTTGGACTGACTGCTGCCCAAAATCTAGCCTTACTGTTCCCCTGGAAATTTTCTTATCTCTCTGCAGATTAGAGCCACAGATCCTGGCTTCCATGCTGTGATGGTTAATATTGGGTTAATTGACATGGAGGACCCACCCTAACTGTGAGCAGTATCTGTCCATGTGCTGGGTTCCAGATTAAACAAAAAAGAAAGAGAAGGGCTGGGGAGATGGTTCAGCAGTTAAGGTGCTTGCCTGCAAAGCCTAAGGACCCAAGTTCGACTCTCTAGTACCCATGTAAAGCCAGAAGCACAAGGTGGCACACGTATCTGGAGTTCATTCATCGTGGCTAAAGGCCCTGGCATACCCATTCTCTCTATATATACTTCTCTCTTTCTCTCTCTCTCTCAAAGAAATAAAAAGGAGAGAACACCCTGAGCACCAGCATCCATCCATCTCTCTCTGCTTCCTGACTGCAGGGGCAATGTGATCAGCTGCCTCCTGCTTCTGCCTTCTTCTCCTCTGTCACGGTAGACTCTGTCCCTCGAATTGCATGCTGAAATAAACTTTTCCTTCCTTAAGTTGCTTCCTGTTAGGTATTATGTCACAGCAAGGAGAAAAGTAACTAATACACTTGCCAATATCTTTCTTGTTTATTTCACTCATTTGGCTAAAGCATGCCCCCCAATATCTTTCTGAAAAAGACAGGCAAGAGAGGATTACCCCACCTGGCTGAGATGACATTAGTCTTTCTTCCTCATTGATTGAAAATGTAATTCTAAAGGGAAATATTTTTCTCAGAATGGGAAAGCACTCTGCTAACTTCCTGCATTGATCTTGAACTCAGAAAGCGATAGGTGTGTGTGCTGTGTGGCTCTGAGCCCTGTTCAAACTAGTAGGATTGAAAGCACCTGCTTCTCCAGCTTGGACACTAGGGAATCAAGGTCTTCTTTCCCATAAACATTGCCTGGGTAGGATAAAGAAGATTTAAAAAAAAGAAGTGAATCACTTGTGCAATAGTGACACCAAAACCTAGGGGGGTGTTCAGTGGCTTTCAAATTGGCCAAGAGATATGCTCAGTGAGAAGGAACCCTTAACTGAAAGTGGGATCCATGGCAAAATCCTATGGTGACCAAGAACCTGGACTCTAAGGGGAAATTCCCACTACCAGAGAACTACAGAGAGGCTACACCCAATAGAATCTTGTCAAATTAGCAATGTGTGTCTCATTTAACCTAAACTGATAGAGATTCTGTTTGCATTTTTCAGAAGGCAGTGAGAGAGCCGTGGTCAACCAACTCCACCAACAAGCCACGGGCTGATGGCTGACATCCTGGCAAGAGATGGACCACCCCTGGCCTATCATGTAGGCCCCAAATGAAACCTATGAGAAAGTGGCATGATAAACCAGAGACCTAACACCACAGCAAGTCAGATAACCCAGGATAGGTCAATGATACAGACACCAACGATACCCAACACAACCCAAAGCAGAAGTCGAGAGACACTTAAAATCTCAACAATAAAGCAGACTTAAAACTTACCCACCATGACTCAGGGAACTGAGTGGAAGAGGGGGTAGGTAGACAGATTATAAGAGTCGTTGTGGTGGAGAATATCCAGAGACGTTGCTCCCCTCAGCAACAACACACAAAAGCTGCGGGGGAGGGAAACCTGGCTGCCTCTTGTGTAATTTATAACCCCCTACCCCATGGACTGACCCAGTATGCCCACCAATGAGGGCCCCCAGTGGGTTGGGGACAGGGAGGAGGAAGCAAATGGGGGTACCATCATAAAATTTGCTCATACAATGTATCTAATTTGGGATAATAAAGACATCAACAAAAAATGCAGGGGAGAGGACTGGAGAGATGGCTCTGTGGTTAAAGGCACTTGCTTGCAAAGCCTGATGGCCCAGAGTCAATTCCCCAGTACCCACCTAAAGCAAGATGCACAAAGTGATGCATGTGTCTGGAGTTCATTTGCAGTGACAAGAAGTCATAGAGTGCCTATTTGCTCTCTCTTCTCCCTCCCTCTTTTTCAAATAAATACATTTTTAAATTTTAATTTTTTATTTAAAAAATAAAGAGGGAGGAATATAGGCTAAATGAACTGGTGGGTGCCAGTGGTCCCAGCTGCTTGAGAACCTGAGGTAGGAGGATTGTTTGAGTCTAGGAGTTCAAAGCCAACCTGGGCCACCCAGTGAGACCCTACCTCAAAAAGGTGGTAGGATGTAATCCATTAAAGGGACTTTTTCTGTTTACATGAAAGTTCTTATAATTAGAATAAGATTTTATTTATATGAAATATTTTTTAAAGGCTTGTTTCCTACTCTCCTGACTATCCAAAACTGGCAGGAAAGCAACAGTTCAGTATGCAGTACTCAGAACCTTCCTCATATTACAGAGCTGATGCATGCTGGATGTCCCAACCAACTTCTATGTAACCAAACCTTTAGGCCTGCCCATGGTCACTCTCCTTCCCCATGCAGTAGAATTCCTCCCTCCCTGTATAGATTTCATTCAATTGCTGTTATAATTGCTGATTATAATTGCTTATAATTGCTGATTTCTTCCCTTCTCTTTTATCTCTGGAACTTGTAGCAGTGAAATCATGGACTTTATAAATTGATCTAATTTTTTATCTTTTACTTCCTGGTTCCCATCGCTGTCTTTTTGTACTGACATTTCTTTGACTGTCACCCAACAAATTTTTATTTTTCTATTTATTTATTTATTTTGGTTTTGCAAGGTAGGGTCTTGCTATAGCCCAGGCTAACTGGAATTCACTATATAGCCTCAGGCTGGCCTCGAACTCATGGCAATTCTCCTACCTCTGCCTCCCAAGTGTTGGGATTAAAGGCATATGCCATCATATCTGGCTCCCAACAAATTTTCAAGTTTTAAATTTATACTATCATATTTTTTTACCTTTATAAATAAGATTTATTCAAGTGATTTACCCAAACAAGGTTTTCACCAAATACCAACCAGATAAATTGTCCATTTTTAAATGAGAAAAATATTAACATATTAAGAGATAATCTGTGGAGATTCAGGATTTTCCATTTGCCAATTTACTCTAGTAAACTCCATAAAACTCAGGGGACAAGAAAATGTGGAAAACTTCAGAGAGTCATTCTCTTCAAAGTACGAATTACAGACTAACAACTGAACCAAGAACAACTTTCTACAACACCATTACCTCAAGGTGTCTTCTATTTTGAATGGAAGGTTCAGAAATGGATATTGTAGTGTCTTTCAACTCCAAGACTGATATTCTTTGAGATGACATTACCTTTAGACTTATGGGAAGAAAAGAATAAACAAATCTATTACTTTTGGATTTAAAAATGAGTTTATTTTTTGTTCTAAACTTACCTAGTTTTCTCTATGGCAGGTGTTTATTGCTATTTATTTATCTCCATCCGGATCTCTCCAACTTTTAAAATAGGAAGCAGAACTGAATCAGATTTTTTTTGTCAGTCTAAAATGAGGTTAGTGCTTTTGGATGACACATTAATTTCTATGCTTATATTAAACTTCCTATGGGTGGAAATATCTACGTATATTCTTGAATCTGATCCTTCCTATGGCTTATGCTATGCATTCAGTCTGACTTTTAAAATCCCCACAGTTTTCATCAATCTCAGTGATATTCAAACATCCCCATAATCCAAGGTCCTTCAACTGAGCCATAATACCAAAAAAAAAAAAAAAACCATAATGGCACAGAACATGCACACTGCAAAAGATGGCAGTGGGCATGGCAAAGACAAGTTGAACCAACCACAAGATTTAAAACAAACATAGCAAACATCAAACTTATCTCCAAGTCTGATATTTCTAACCAGTAACAAGTCTCCTGGAGTTCCAATTCCTCCCCTCCAGCTGGACTACTCACAGTTCAGAAAAACTTTATCCGGTGCTGGCAGCTCTCCTTGGCAGCCATCCCAAAGTCCTGACATTTCACTGGGTCTCCACTGCAACCCACAGTTCATCCTCATGGGTCCATCAGGTCTCCACTCAGGCAATCCAACATAGCTGCTTCACACTGCCCATGGCCATTTCCAAAAACAAAACCACGTTGCAAATCCAATGACCCTCTCTTCCTGCACTTGTTACACTCCATAGTACCAGATGTGCTACCAATTTGTTAATCCAGGGGGAAATAAGCCAATTTTGAAGAGCAGGAAACCCTCCTTCACATTCAGGCCCCTTACTTCAAAAGAGTCCGTATTCTTCCTCCTGTCCCAATGCAGATCACCTGACCCAATCTCAATGGTTGTAATCTCTCAAACAGTTGCAGCTGAACAGACATCAGTTTCAGCCCAGAGATTTCTTTCTGTGCCATCTCCACGAGTCCATTTCTACATCTTCACCAGTCCATTTCTACACAATGCAACCCTGCACAAGTTCTCAGGCAGGCAGAAGCAGCAAGCCTCTCACACAGACTGCTTCTGGCACAGTCTTGAGAAAGATTTTTCTCAGCCAATCCTCACAGTCCATAGTCCTTACTGCAGTCAGGTCTTTCCAACTCTGACCAGAAGAATCCATCGAGTTGTACTTACAGCACTGCAAGGCATCTCTTTTAAATGCAGGTTTCAAATCCTTCCACATTCCTCCTGCAAGTCGGTTTCAAAAGGCCAAAAACCATAGAATCAGGGTTCTAGCAGCTATGACAGACCCCACTCTCTGGTACCAAACTGTTGTAGTCAGCTTTCTCCTTGCCTCACAGAAAAGAATCCAACCAAAAACTGCTTGTGGAGGAATGGGTTTATCTTGGCTTACAGATTCAAGGGGAAGGTCCATCATGGCAGGGAAAATGTTGGCATGAGCAGAGGGGTGAATATCACCTCTGCCACAGCACTGCAAACAGTGGCAGAAAGGTGTGCCAAACACTGGCAAGGGAAAGCTGGTTTATAACCCCCATAAGCCAGCCCCTAACAACACAGCTCTAACAAGGTTCTGATTCCAAAACTGCCATCAGCTGGGGATCTAGCATTTGGAACACATGTGGGGGACACCTGAATCAAACCACTATATCTTCACACAACAAATGCTCCTGCTACTTGGTTATTTTTCTAACCTCTCAAACAGCTTAGTCTGGTTGGACTATTCCATGCAAGATAAGAGCAACCTTCATCACTGACCCCCACTGAGAGGCAGTGTAACCTTCCCTGGATCTTCAGAGCCTCCTCGTCTGCCCAAACATCAGTAGCTCATCTGGAGGCAAGAGATGGGGCTAGCCCCTTGGCACTGATGCCAAAGCCTAGGCTCACCTTAATTGACCCTTGCCTTTTGCCTTATACTATGGAATTTACCTTTGTCATGCTAGGAGAATGTGGTTCTCAAGGAAACAGGTAGTCAGTGTTCCAAACGAGGAGATAGGCACAGGAAAGGTTACAGGAGATGCTTCCTCTCCTGCTCATAAGCCTCTTGCCAGGCACTGATGGGAGGAGCTGCCTCAGCTGCTGGCCAGAACTGCCTGCCCTCCTGGACTACGACCTGCAGATTCTCTGGGGCAGCCCCAACCCGCCAACAGAGCTCTATGAGAGCCTGCATTCCTTGTTTCTGGGGGAAAATAACTTGTCCAGGCCTTTGTATCTCAGTGAGGCACAGCCAGACAGGGGTGGGAGCAGCACTTTCACCTAACCTGATCTTGTCTCTAACTTGCTTCCTGTCCCATGTCCCATCCTCAGATCAAGACCATTTGGATGACGAAGCAGCCAGATTCTTTAACTTCGTCGACAAGGCCATTAATAAATTCAAGAATGGTGAGAAGAACAAGCATCCAGGGCCCCAGGGTTTGTGTTGCCAAGGCCCATCCTACACAGTGTTTCCCAAAGGATATGGACAGTTGGCAGGAAAGGCTCCTGAAGGGTATAGAATGTCATGGTGCAGCCTATGGAATTTCTATTTGAAAACACTGCTTTGAGGATGGAGAGATAGTTCAGTGTTAACTGCACTTACTCACAAAGCCTGAAAGCTGGGATTTAATTCCCCAGGAACCATGTAAATCTAGGTGCACAAAATGGCGCATGAGTCTACAGTGGCAAGAGGCCCTTTCTCTCTCTCTTTCTCTCTCTCCTAATAAAGTATTTATAAAAACACCACTTGTTTTACACCAGATGTGCAGGAAGACACCTGTAAATTTAGCACTTGGGAGGTAGAGACAGGGGGATCAGCAGTTCAAGGTCATGCCTGACTAGCACAACAAGTTTAAGGCCAGCCTAGACTGCATGAGACCCTGTCATTTAAAAAAGTGAAAAAGCCGGGTGTGGTGGTGCACGCCTTTAATCCCAGCACTCGGGAGGCAGAGGTAGGAGGATCACCATGAGTTCAAGGCCACCCTGAGACTACATAATGAATTCCAGGTCAGCCTGGGCTAGAGTGAGACCCTACCTTGAAAACCCAAAAAATAATAATAATAATAATAATAAAGTGAAAAGAACAAGGAAAACAATGATGACTGGAAATGTTGGCTCAGTCCATGAAGCAGTTGCTGTGCAGCCTGAGGACTGCACTTCGGATCCCTGGTACCCACATAAATGCCAGGTGGGCATAGCAACCCACCTATAATCATGGAGCTCTGAAAGCAGAGGTCCCTGGGGCTCACAGACTAGTTATATTAACTGAATCAGCAAGCTCTGGGTTCAAGTGAAAGACTCTATATCTCGATAAATAAATGGCGAGTGACTGAGAAAGACATCCAACATCAAACTCGGGCCTCCACATACATGCACACACATACACACATGCAATACACATGTACACACACATACTAAAAGAAAACACTGGTTTGATACCACTGAGTGCCCCTTCCTTCCTCCTGCACCCAGATAAGCCTTCGCTGCTGGAAGAGATTCGTATCCAAAAGGATCTGTTCACTGAGAGGCTGAATGAGAGATCCAAGGAGCTGAATCAGAGGGGTGAGAGATGGGACCCTCCCCACCCACTACCCAGCCTTCCACCTCTGACACCCATGGCCTGATTAGAGCCCTGATCTGCAGCCCCCACTGGCCCACCCCAGGAGTATTGGCCTACCCACAGGCTACGTACCTGCCATGCATCCCCCAGACCTTTGTCCTGTCACACCTCATCCCTCTCAGCTTTTTCTGCCTTCCCAGAACCTCAGTGTCACCTTCTCACTTTTCCGGGCAGCTTGCAATGAGTCCTGTGGTGAGTATATCTGTGGTGAGCTGGGCTTGAGGGAGGGATAAGAGCCCCTGTCTTGTCTGACACTCCTGTCTATCCCTCTCACAGACACCCGTTCCTTGCTGGAGGTCACGGAATGTGCCAACTGCCAGACACACCTCCTGTCCTGCAATGACCCTGTCATCTGTTCAGGTCAGTGACATTCAACCCCAATCAGCCTCCCCCTCCTAAACCCACCACACCTGGGACCATCGTGGTCTTGGTCCATTTGTCTTCTCTGTCCAACCTGGAGCTTTTCTGGGTCCTCTTTCTTTAGGGTGTCTCTTATATCCTCATGTCTGGCTTTGAGCCCCTGTTTCTGAGGTCAGCATGCCTGGAATGTCTTTACTCCCTGACTCCCTTCAGGGCCTTTCTCTGCTCTCACACTAAGCCAGGAACTTTCTTCCTGCTTTTTAGCCTAGCTAAAAGAACTCTGTTATTTACTTATTTACTTACTGATTTTTGCTGAGTGGGGGCGTGCATGTGTATATGTATATATGTTCATAAGTGTACAAGAGCAGATTGTGTGCACACAGAGGGTCAGAGGTCATCCTCAGGTGCCATTCTTTAGGTATACCATCCACTTTTTTTTTTTAGTCTCTTACTGACCTGGAATTAACCTAATTAGGCTAGACTGGCTGGTCACTGAGCTCCAAGGATTCTCCTGCCTCCACCTCCTCAGCAGTGGTATTGTAGGCATATGCCACCATGAGAGACATGGGGACTGGGGGGTTGAACTCAGGTCCTGATGCCCTAGTGGCAAGCACTTCACTAAATCATCCTCGGCCATCTAAGCTGTCTTGAGTGTGTTCCTGCACTTTCATTCTGGGATCCACCACTCTTCCTCAGACCTCCTCATCCCTGAATTCCAGCCACCATTCCTGTCTGGAATCCCTGCCTTTCCTGACCACATCCACCCCACCAACAGAAAACTCTTTCTCAAGGAGAAAATATACCCACAGATTATCTGTTGAAGAAATTCCCTGTGACAAAGCCATAACAGCAAGAGGAGAGTGGGGTTTCATTTATTATTATAATTATGAATTTAGGAATTTACACCTTTGGGCCAAGCATAGATGAGGCATTGGCCCAGAGACCCGGTTACAAAGGGTTTTATAGGTACAGAGGTGTGTACGTGACATTAGACATGTATATTAACAAGCACAAGGAAGCAGATGCCTACACCTAGCAATTTACAATTTACAATGGGTTCCTGAGAGGCTCAGATAATCCTCCCCAGGTATTCTCCAGCCTCATCTTTTCCTAACTTCCTTATCACAGTAAAAGCATTTACTTCTTTGTCTCACTGAATTTCAAAGCTCTGATAGTTTCTCACCTCATGTTATGTAACTGGCCATCTGTAACAGTGAATAAGGGGGAGGACAGTAAACTCATGTTCATTTTTGCTTTAATATATCTTTTAACGACCTTCACTCCCACTCTCCAGGCCCCAGGAACTCCATCCACTCCTACAAGTGGGCTGTGATCCTCATCTTCACTATGATATTCTTGGCCGTAGCTGGCCTGAGGTAAGTGAATCCTCCTAGCCCCAGCATTCCCAAAGACACACATCTGATCTCTGACTGGCCTATCTCCACCCTTTCTTCCTACCCAGTTGTTACTCTATCTGGCTCCAGAAGAAGAAGGCTACCCATGAGGTACGAGGGGTTAAAACCTTCTTAAGATCCTAGAAATACTGAGACAGAAGCTGGGCACCTGGGAGAGGGGGACAGCAAGGCCTGGAAGACCAATTCTGACCCCTATATTCTGGCTTGTGTGTAGAAATACCCAGGGTTGGGTGTCCAGGACACAGAGACACAAAGCTCTAGGCCTCTGGTCCTTACCATGAAGTGTCCCTGCCTTCACCTGTCACTGTCCCTCCCACCCCTACCCCCAGGACAGCACCATGGCTACCTTGCCGTGGCTGCCAGATGGCTTTGGCCAATGGGACTCCCAACAGGAGGTCAAAGGGACTGGGGTCAAGTTGGAAACCATTTATTTTGTCTTTACAGGAAACCAGCATCCAGTTACCTTCAGAGAATGATCAGTCATCCCAGGAGGTCCTATCAGAGAGCTAGCTCATCTCCTGCCCTGGAACCTTCTTTTCCTTGATGCCCTTGGCCTTAGGCTATAACAGGTCTGAGGTTCAGAGGCCCAGGAAATGGTTCTTGCTAGCTCAATCCCTCCCTCTCCTCGTCTTCCTCTCTTCTTCCCTCCCTCAACACTCTTACCCCTTTGTGACTAGTCCCTTCATTAAATAGCTCTTCCTTTTCTAATTGTGCCCTCTGCTTCCCAATGGGAGTCTGCGTTTATGATGTCATGTTTTAGACATAAAGTGATCCCTCACCAAAAGGCTAGCATTGAAAACTTGTACCCCTGCTTGTGAGAGTTTAGGAGTGAGACCCACACAAGGTTACCAAGCTCCTCTTTTAACCCCCTCCCCAATCAGAGCTTGCCACTATTAAGCTTGTTCTTAGTAGGTTCAAAAATGGTATTGTTAATTCTTGTTTCTTAAACGTATATGTACTTCTTCTGGTGCTTTTATTTTTTTAAACATGTATGTACTTTCTGGTGCTTTTTTTTTCAAATTCCACACCCCAATACCCTAACAGCAGTTAGGGTTATTTCTTCAGAGGGAGGATTGTGACAGTCAGGTGTCTGCAGGGACCACCCCTACCCTTTCAGCCCCTCCCCTTGAATGGGAGGTGTCTAGTTAGAGCTACAACCTAGGTGCTAAAACTTATTTGCCAGATATGAACCAATCAGCTGTCTCTCTGACTCACCTGGGGAGGACTTAAAACTAGCTTCCCTGGAGGAAGTGGCTGCTCTTTCCCCACATGGCGGGGCTGCAGAAGGATCTCTGAATTTCCAGGTCTTAGGAAGGTAAGGCCTTCCCCCACCCCAGCTAATGCCCCAGGTTGGGGAGTTAGGCTCCAGACTTTTTCCCTCATGAATCTCTCCTTCTCATAATGGGAGCTTTCTGTTATCTTTTCTTGGGCTGTTTATTTAGCTAAATAAGTTTTGTTAACTCTCTGACACATGTTCTCCCCACCCTGGTAGCTGGAGAACTCTGTAACCTCCCACATGATGACTGGGAAATTTCCCCATCCAACTCCCCTTTTCCTAATTTACTAAATTAAAATAAATGTGTAATTAAAATTTAATTCTGTCCCTGTGTGCAATTCTTTGGCATTAGAGGACAAGAGCTCAGAATAGGAGGAGGGAGGGAAAGGAGGATTCAAAAACTCTCTCTCCCCCCTCCCCGTTGCTTACAAATATTATTATCAGCAACCCATATCATGTTGATGGATCCCACAACTGAGAGGTGATTGGATACTGAGAGATCTGTCTTCTTCAATGAATTAATCCATTGGTGGGTCTGAACTGAATGGCCTCTTGGGAGATGGGGCCTGGGCAGAGGAAGCAGAACACTGGGAAGCTTGCACTAGAAAAATGTGCCTTATTTTGGTCTGCTTCCTCCAACACTCCCTCCTCTTTGGCTGTCATCAGGTGAGAAGCTATGCTCTCCCATGTCCTTCCCCTAACGTTCCTTCACCTGGCCCCAGGACCAGAAGCAATAAACCATGGGCTGAAGCCTCTGAGACCCTGAGCAAAAAAACTCATTCCTTCTTTTTCAGTTATTTTTCCAGGGGGTCTGGGGACATAGCTCAGACCTGAGTTCCATCCCCAGTAGCCATGGTAAAATTGCCAGGTGTGGTGGTGTAAGCCTTTAATGCTCTGCCTGGGGAGGTAGAGACAGGAGGACCCTTGGAACTCACTGGTTCGGCTAGTCTAATTTAATTGGTGAGCTCAAGGCCAGTAAGAGACTCTGTCTCAAAAAAAAATGTGGAAGGAGGCTGGAGAGATTGCTCAGTGGTTATGGCTCTTGCCTACAAATCCTAATGACCCAGGTTCAATTCCCCAGTACCCACATAAGCCAGATGCACAAAATGGAGCATGCATCTGGAGTTTGTTTGCAGTGGCTCGAGTCCCTGGTTCGCCCATGCTGGCTCTCTCTCTCTCTCTCTCTCTCTCTCTCTCTCTCTCTCTCTCTCTCTCTCTCTCTCTCTCTCTCTCTCTCTCTCTCTCTCTCTCTCTCTATCTCTCTGCTTATAAATAAATATTTTTAAAAGGTAGATGGTGTTCATATGGTGTTCATGAGAATGATACCCAAGGTTGTTCTCTGACCTCCACACACATGAAGGAAATGAGTTTTGAGAAACACAAGTTCACAGTTGCTTGGGCATCACAGAAGGTACTTAAAACAAGATGAAATAATGTCACCAAGAAAGATAAGCTTAGAGGACCCTTGTCATATATACACATTTTATAATTGACTAAAATGTTTGTGACCTTCAAGCAACCTTAATACTCATCCACCACGACTCAGGGAACTATGCGGAAGAGGGGGCGGAAAGATTGTGAGAGCCGTGGTGGGGGAGATTATCCAGAGGCATGGCCAGGAGAACCTGGCTGAATACTAGGCTATCCATGGTCCCCTGTCACAAGGACTGATCCAGACGACCCAGGGAGGAGGTTATCCAGTGGAGGGGGGAGGGCAGCGGGGAATTGGGGATAACAACTCATTGTTTACCCACTAAATGTTGTAACTCATTATGGACAATAAATTGGAAAAAAAATAAAAATAAAAGTAAAATAAAAATAAAATAAAATGTTTGTGACTTCATCTTTTTTGAGCTTTATATCATGGAATTACACAGCGTTATTCTGTAGTGCCTGACTTCTTTTTGCTTAATATTATATTTTGAAAATTCATCTATGGCCATCTACATATCTGTAACTTATTTGTTGTCATCTAGACTTTTTCATTGAATACCTGTTTGCTTAGGAATACTACTGTTGACAGACAGTTAAGGTTTTGCCAATTTGGAGTTATTCCACACTTAAAAAATTATTTATTTGCATGTGTGTGAGAGAGGGGCATGTCAGAGTCTCTTGCCACTGCAAACACTAAATGCTTGCACTTTTTGCATCTGGCTTATGTGGATGGCTTGGGAATTGAACCCAGGCCAGCAGACTTTACAAGTAAGTGCCTTTAACTGCTGAGCCATCTTCTCAGCCCCTATTTTCACATTTTTAACATGTATTCTACTGTACATAAGCAAATATTTTGTATGGTACACAGTCATATACTACATGATGACATTTTGATCCACAAAAGGCCATTTATGCAAGGATGGTCCCTTAAAATGACATCACCTAGGAAGTTATAGATGTAGTTTGTTTAGGTACCCCCTAAGATGCTCACACAGTGATGAAATCACTAAGCAGCACATTTCTTAGAACACGTCTTCACTGTTAAGTGACTGTTCTATATTATTATATAATAAGGGCCTTGAACATTGGGATATCTGGGAATTTATGAGGTCCTTAAAACCAAGCAGTCATGGTTACCAATGGATGGCTATATGAAGATATAAAATAAGATTTGCACTCATTTATGAACAGTATCTAAAGACCTAATTTGAGTTCTTTCAATATGAAGGAAATAAATGGATTTATCTATAGCCATACTGTCTCAAAGGCACCCGAGCTCCTCTGATCTCGGAAGCTAAGCAGGGTTGGACCTGGTTGGTACTAAGATGGGAAGAATCTATTGGATGGGCTAATATAATCAGGAATCAGGAATTATGGACTCTGCTTGGATTGTGTGTGTGGCATGTGTAGGTGTACTTGTGTGTGTATGAATGTATTGTAGGGGTGCACATGTACATGTGTGTGTGGACATATAGATATAAGGTGTTCTCAGCCTTCTTTTTAGAGACAGGGTCTCACATTGAACCTAGAGCTCACTGATGGCTAGATAAGCTAGCCAACAAGCCCCAGATTCTCCGGTCTTACCTCCCCAGCACTAGGATTACAGGCACATAACCACTGGGCCTGGCTTTTACATAGGCACTGGGGATCTGAACTCGGGTCCTCATGCTTGAGTGGCAAGCACTTTACCCACTGAACCATCCTCTGAGCCCTGGATAGTGTATTAATCAGTTTTCCATGAATATCATAAAATATCTGAGACCATTAACTCATGGAGAAAAAAGCTAAGTGGCCTTGTTTGTGGCTTTGAGCCACACCCAAGGACCATACATTAGGTGAGAGCTGGTGGTGGAAGAAACTCACTTCATGAACCAGAGCAGAGAAAAGGGAAGAGACTGGAGGCTCACACCCCACAAGGCCCTACTTCCCAAAGGCTTCACCTCCTCCCAGTAGTACTGTCTGAGGACCATGGTTTTAACTTAGGAACCTTTGAAAGCCACTATACATGTTCAAACCACAGCAAATGGCAGGGGGGGGGCATAGATGAACAGGCCAGTGAGCAGGATGATCACGGGTGGAAGTTATTATGGAATGGACAAATTACCATGACCACATTGGACATGAGGCCCACTCCACAGGATAGAATTCTTGCTTGGTACTGTAAACCTGACCAAAGCCTGTGGCTAGGGAGGAGTACTGTGGTTATGGATAAACAGATTATTATTATTATTATTATATTTTGGTGGAAGGTTTTCAAGGTAGGGTCTTGCTCTAGCCCAGGCTGACCTGGAATTCACTATGTAGTCTCGGGGTGGCCTCAAACACACGTTGATCCTCCTACCTCTGCTTCCCGAGTGCTGGGACTAAAGGCATGAGACACCATACCCAGCCTTAGATTTCATTTTTTAATCACCATGAATATCATCCTGGCAGCCGACACTTAGGATTTCATCTTTCTCCTTCTCTGAACAAAGGAGGGATCATCCATTGCTCCATTTCTGTTAGGCCCCAGCCTGACTGAGTAACCTTAAGCTAAGTTTTAGAATACGCTTTGTTCCTGCTTCCTGAGTTCCATGTAGCTGGTATGCTTGGCTCCTGCTTGTTAGGTTTCACTTTACTGGTGATGTAACCAACTAACCTGCTGATTGGCTGTAAAACAATGCGCCCTAGGGAGGCATACTTTGCTCTGCTGTACTCTGCTGATTGGCTCCCTCCAAAAGGTTTGAATCTTATTGCTTAAGAGGAATAGGCGGGCCAATGAAGCCTCTGGTTATAAAAGGGTTTTGGGTGCTGGAGTAACCCGACCTTTCTCCCCATCGCGTGTGTCCGTCCAACCATACGCCTCACCTCTCCCGGATTGAGCCCTTTCTCCTGCTGGCCAGTGAGACTTGGGCTAACTGCAGGGGCCTGTGACCCCCCCCCAACACATTTCATTTGAAACAATTAATGAGAAAGTCACAATCAGATTTTTTTTTTCTTGTGATGGCCTCATGTAGCCCAGGCTGGCATCAGATAGACTATGTAGCTAGAAGATGACCTTGAACTTTTTCTGAAATTTAATTTTTTAATTAAAGAATTTTATACATGTAGTAATGTATTTTAATCATAATCCCTTCCCCTCTCTTGTATCCCCTCCTCACCCCCCTTCCACGGAACCCCTTGTCAGAACTAGACTCCCTTCGATTTTGTGTGTCTGTGTGACCCACTGAGTTTTGTGAGGGTTGCCTGCACGCATATAGATGAGGAACTATTTACCTACAAATTGCCAGTGGTTACACCACTGCAGAAAGTGTCTCCCACTCCCCTGGCAACCATTAATGCCAAGAACTCCTCGGGGAAGGAAGAGCCCTCATGTCCTCCATCATCCATGATGGAAAGTTGACGGTCCCAATACTGGCAGATCGTATGTGGGTGCTGGCCGTGAGGTCATGAATGCCATGCCATGTCCAGAAGCGAGAGTTCCCCAGCACTCCTCCCCATTTTCTGGCCCTCACATTCTTTCTGCCCACTCTTCTGTGGTGTGCCCTGATCCTTGGAGGGGGTAATATAGATGTCTCCTTTAGTGATGAACATCCCCGTCACTCACTCTCAGTACTTGAATGACTTTCAAGTCTCCCCAATAGTCTAAAAGCTTCTCTTAACCAAAGGTGTGACCAGCACTAATCTATTTCCTCCACCTCATCTGGCCTTAGCGCTGTTGCCTGGACTGCCTTCGCCCCCGCCCCCCCTGCTTGTTTAGGCGACCTAGCTCTGAATTCTCCTGACGGGAATTTAGTGACACCCAACTCCCAATGACACAGCAGAATATCTTGGAGGTATATATAAATACATGAGGGTCACACCAGAATAATCCCCTGGCTCAAAAAAAATTTTACCCTCCAGGGTATGGGGTAGATGGCTCAGTCAGGAAAGTTCTTGCTATGCAAGCCCAAGGAAGCGAGTTCAGATCCCCAGTACCCACGTAAAAGCCAGGACATGACAGCATGAGCCTATAATCCCAGCAATGGAGAATGGACGGGAGGAACCCTAAGGCTTGCTGGCTAGCAAGTCTAACCAAATCGATGAGACACTCTGTCCCCCCAAATAAGGTGGAGGGTTGTTGAGGAAGACACTCAGAATGGACCCTGGTCTCCACACACCACACATAAACAAGTTCAAAAGAAAAACCTTGAAGCCACCATCCAACAGGTCTTTGAATCTCACACTATAGTAAAACCTAGTGCAAATATTGTCTCATAGATGTTTTTAATGAAGATGTTTTAAAATGTTCACTGAAGATGCCTCGTGTTGGCACTCTGGTTACACAGCCCTGTAAGGCCCCAAAACTAGCATCTCAGGTCTAGAAGCAATGGGGGTGGCCAGGTCTGGGCTACATATTCACCTTCCCCAAAGGAAAGAACCTGAGAATGTCAAGGAAGGAAAAAAAGGGGGGGGGCTGGAGAGATGGCTTAGCAATTAAGGAACTGAACTAGCCCTCAAAGCCTAATGTCCTGGGTTCAAGTCCCCAGTACCCACATAAAACCAGACGCATAAAGTGCATTTGGAGCTCATTTGTAGTTGCAGGAGGCCCTGGTGTGCCCATTCTCTCTCTCTCTTTCTCTCTCTCTCTCTCTCTAATATTGTTTTAAAAAGAAAAGAAGGAAAAAGAGAAGGGACAGGGGCTCCCACTGTCTAGGCGGATAACTAGAAATGAGTGCATCCCCCCAGTCAACTCCATTGCCTGCAGAAGCCATGCACAGCGCAGCCGCTGTCACCCACAGGGGAAGTCACAAGTTGAGGCCATGAGCCAGGCCAACCCCACCCCTGAGCAAGGTGCAGGGATTCCACTCTGAACTGGACAGAGCTCTCTCTCTCTCTCTCTCTCTCTCTCTCTCTCTCTCTCTCTCTCTCTCTCTCTCTCTCACACACACACACACACACACACACACACACACACACACACACATCTCATTAGGGCTGCCGCCAGTGCAGAAGCTTGTTGCGATGAAGTCGCTGTACCTGGAAGGCCAGGCGGCTGTGTGACACAGTGGAAATGCTGTGGGGGTGTCCAGAGAGCCCAGAGGAAGTAGGCAGAGCTGAGCATCCTCCACCCAAGCCCTTCCAGAGCCACACTGGGGATTCCTGGTAGTCCAAGACCCAGCCTGAGGCGCCCACCAAAGTTGCCACTCCCCAGAAGGTCTCCCACACATCCCTGAGCCCCAATGTCCCCATTTCTGGATGGAATCCTGGCATCTGCACCTCCCCTTCCCTCCCCAGGATTCCTCATGTATAATAATGTATAATAAGGTCACCTACAACAAGCACCCAGAGGTTCAATCACCTGACTTCTTCCCCACAGCAGGTGAGAAGCCCAGAGTGAACCGCTATGGGTCCTGGGATACCTGTGTGCAGCTGGCCTTCCAGAGCCTCGGAGGACAGAGGGCCCAGAGTGGGTAATGGCAATACAACGGCCTCATTCACGGGGCCTGGGCCCCACTTACACTTGCAGACAAGACAATGGACGCAAAATAAACAGGCAAGGACATTTCTGTGTGGTTCTGTCAGGTTGGTTTTTTTTTGTTTTTGTTTTTGTTTTTTTTTTTTTTTTGGTATGTTTGTTTGTTTCACTTTGTTTTGAACACTAGGGTTTATTTTTCAAACAGCACACAGATGGTCTGCAGGGTGGGGCCAGCCTGGGCCACTGTCCAGGCCCCACCCACAGCAGCTGCCAGGAGAAGAGGACCCTTGCCCGGGTGACAGGGCCAAGCGTCAGGCAAGTGCAGAGGTGGCCCACAGTTCCCCACCCACCCTGCAGCTGGGCACACATGCGGGCACAGGAAAGGTGCGCCAGGAACTCAACTAGGGGCCACAGCAGCTTGGGGAACACTGGCAAATTCCACGGGACTGGCCGGACCTGGCTCTTTGGAAAACACCATCTTTGGGAGAACACCTCTTGGCTTACGCCTCCTCTCTCAATTTCCCTTGGCTTTTCATAAATGTCAAAACAAAAACAGGAAAAGAGAGGGGGGCAGGAAGAGAAAGAAAGAAACACACATTTTTTTTGGGGGGGGGAATAGGTGTTCTTCACACGTCCCGAAGTCTGCAAGGGGCTCTGTCCTATGTGTCACTGCACCCGTTCTGTGAAGTTCTCAGGGAAGACACCCCGGCATTTCTCCAGTTCTTTGTGCTGGTTCCAATCGCTCTCCTTCACGCCCATGAGCCAGCCTTCATCCTGGGACAAGCAGAGCATCCGGGTGACACAGGGCCCAGCCAGCGTCTGTTGTCTCTGCCTCCTGTCCTTTCCCCAGTACTGACCCTGCTGGGAGTTTTCTCCACTGGCCCCCACTGCTGGAACGGCAGCAGGTGTCCCCATGCAGTGGCTGGGCCACCATGACCCTGAAGCCAGCCTGGGAGCCTCCTGGGCTTTTGTGATTTCACTCTGTCATCTACCCTATTGTCGTGGCTCCTCCAACACCTGTGCACACAGCCCCCGTGGACTTCTCAAATCCTTCCCAGCCAGGCCAGGCCCACTGCAGAGGCCAGTGGAGACCTGGTGCTTAGAAAAAGCAGTGGATTCAGGCCCCCCACACACACCCTAGGGCTCAGCCCTCCCTGTGTCCCCAAATCCCGTCTCATGACCCCAACTCAGGGAACTCCTCACCCTGCCAGCAGGTAACTGGTACCCAAACAGAAGGCAAAGCCCAGATGTTTACGTGGGTGCCACCAACCTCCACAAAGGCTCACATACAACTACAACGACCTCCAGGCAGAGCTGGTGACCACCATTGAGGAGGGACAAGCAACAGCCCAAGCCCAAAAGGGCTTGCCCTCGAGGTCAACCACCATGGAGAGGTGGCAGCGGGGAGAATGGTTGGAAGGGCCACAACTGAGAAATCCTTGGTCCTGTTTGGACACAAAGTGAGCCCAGCACTCTGTCTGGTGAGGAGGGAGGGCACTGCAGCCAGGAACCCTGTCCTGAGTGGAAAGCAGGCTCCACGGCCGGTGAGGGGAAGCAGGAAGGCAGGAGACACTTAGATGTAAAATGCTGACAGGGCCTCTGAAAAGGAGGACACAGGATGAAAGACGCAGGGACAGAGGGCGCCAAGGGAAGACAACAACAAGTCAAGGACAAGAGGAGGAAAAGGACTAGAGAAGCAATTGACAAGTCAGGCTAGAACAGCTCTCTGCTTCCCCCTGTTGGCCAGGCCCACCACTGCATCATGGGAAGTCGGAGCCTGCCAGGCTCACCTGCTCTTCTGGGTTCTGGAAGGGGATGACCAATACCACATCGCCAGCCTTGAGTTGCAGCTCGTCCGTGTCGGTGGCCGTGTAGTCATGCTGGGCCTGCACCTGCAGAGGTTGAGGGAGCCTGTCAGGGGCCACGTGTCCCCCATCTAGTTAGTCCTCAGTGGGCAGTAAGCAGGCCTTGGGATGTGCCCCGGGGTGGGATGATAGCACAGGCTGCCCACAGTAGCATGGTAGGAGCTATATGAGCAGACCCCATGAACCCCTGTCTAGACATCTCCCCAAATGTGGGTGACCCCAGTTCTCAAGGTACCTGGGACAGTGGCTACAGGGTAAGTTAGCCCGGGCTTACTTTGAACATGAAGCCTGGTGGGAGGTCCAAGCGCCCAGGGCCGCTGCCCTCCACAGCACCGTTCACAGTTGCTGGAAACGTCTCCACCACCACAGCCGGAAGCGAGCTCTGGGGACAGAGGACAGTCAGGTCAGCTGCATGGGTGGCAGTGCAGAGAGGGCCTGGACCACAGGAGGAAGGGGAGGGTCCACACCTGGTGTCAGACCGGCCTGCCCTGGGCTCCTCCGGGGAACTGTGACCTGCACCAGCGTGGGTGAGCAGTACAGAGGAGCTGAGGGCAGGCAGGGACAGGATGCTGGCCATACAGACAGACACAGTGGGGAAGAAAAGACAGGGTGTGCTCCCTGCCGTCTTACGGAGGCTGCTTCACTGGCCGCCGTCTCCCCGGGTTCTTGGGCTCCACCTACAACCTCGGAGGCCTCTGCTGGCTGCAACATAAATGCCGGCAACGGGTCAGACATGGGACAGGACACTGTGGCACAGAAAACGTGCCAGGAGAGGGTGGTGTGTAAACGGGCACTGGACTAGCTAGCCTGAGGGTGTTAACATGGAGCTAGCGACAATATGCTGGCCAGCACAGGAGCATTGAGCGGTGACATGTGTACTGAGAGGCCCTGCACAGTCCCCTGGGATACTGTCACCACACCTGCCTTATGGGCACTGCCCTCTAAGCTCCAAGCCCCAGCCTCCTCCTCCTCCTGCCTACCTTGCTGGCCATGCTGGCCCTTTACAGTTGGTAGGGGCCTGCAGGTTAGCCTGCCTCCACCAAGAATGCTTGAGGTGGGGGTCACCCCTTACCCAGGCCTGGGTGCAGCCTTATCTCCTTGATACAGTAACCCACAGTGATGGTTCCACAACTGGCAAACCCTAGGATGACACTCAAACTCAGCCCCTTCCAATTTCCAGAATCCAGTCACCTAACTTTCCTGGCCTCCACTTCCTCATGTGGAAAAGAAAGAAGTGTCTGGTACATAAGATTCTGATGAAGACCAGGTAAGAAAATTCTAGAACACGCCCAGAATATATCAGTAGCTACTCGAAAATGCTCCTCCCTTCCCATTCTGGAAGGGCTCTTGGGGGTGGGCAAGTGGGAGAGAGTGCATGTCACCCACCTTGGGCACCCCCTAGTGACACTTGTCCCGGGGCCTCCTGGCTCTACAGTGCCATCTTCACCCTCAGGCCCACGGTGGCCTTGTTCATCCTGCACCTCTTCTGGCTCTTCATCCACACTACACCCCCAGAGAGATGGGAACAAGCCAGATGGGGGCAGGGAGGCACTTACTTGGGCAGGCCCTGGCTCGGCCGTCTGGCTGGGCCAGGCCACGGCAAAGGTGCCCTCGGCAGCGCTGGGCTCCCTGGAAGGCATGCTGCCGGCTGGACTCTCTGTGGACTGGTGACAGACCACCAGGGGGGAAGGAGTGGGGAGGCCAGGTGGAAAAAGGTGTTGGGCAGGGGCACGAGACAAGAGAGGATGGTCGTGAGTGGCTGGCATTGGCAGGAAGTGTGGCCTGAGGTGGCAGCCTGGTCAGTGTTCAAGTACCTGCTTCCCACGTCCCTTATTCTCGCCACCGTGGAGGGGTCATGTGTGCGTGCGATGCACACAGCACAGTAACTATGACCCTGCCAATGCAAGCTGGCCTTGCTTTCTCTGATACACCAAGAGTGAAAAACCTTAGAGAACTTTCTGAGACCCCTGGAGCCCAGAATGCAAGTGTCCCCCAACAATACCAACATATCATAACCCATCCACCCCTGCCAGAACCTCAGTTTGTGTTAGAAGGTTTCATGACCAATCGTGAATCCTTACTGGAACTCCGAGCTTCACAATGGGCAGTTGCTGGGCACATTGCAAGCCCTTCCCTGGGCATCTGTGTCCAGGGCTACCAGGGAAGGATGACCTTGTCCTACATATGAGCCAGCCTACCACCAGCCTGTAGGCCCTGCTCTCAAAAGGCAACGGCCTACCCTGCCTTCTCTCTTTCCTGACTGCTTCAACGGCTAACACCAGCCTGTGTATCCTCTGCCTCCACAGGAACTCAGCACTCCAAGGAGGGCTTCTTCTATTCTAGGTCAGGCTGGCAAATAACAGCAGGCCCCAAGACCCAGCAGCGTACGACTCTGGTCCTGAGCTACACTGTGGGCTTGACAGGGTTGGCTCCCTGTGAATGTGAGAGAGTGTGCGTGAGGGCTCCCCTTGCCTGCTCCTAGGAGCAATCAGTTGGAGGAAGGATGAGTGGGCCTCCATGCACACCGAGTAACAGCGCCCCTAGACAACTGCAAGGCTTACCTCCCAGAGGTCCCATGGGATAGGCTGAGCGCAGCAGTGAGGGAAAATGGACAGTCAGCACAAATGTTAGAGACAAGATGGCAAGCAGACCCAGGGACCCTACCCCTGCCCCATCCCACACTCCAGCCCAGCAGCCCCTGAACTCCAGGGCCCAGGCTGAGCCCAGGCTGAGGAGCCTTATAGAGGGAGGCTGCCTGGAAGGTCAGAACGCTGTGGACAAAGGGAGGCTGCACCTTCTGTCCAGCTAGCCCGTGTCTATTCTCTGCCCCACACCCAAAGGAGGTGATGAGGGCTGACGGCCAGGTTGCCAGGTGAGTGGAAGGAAGGCCTGGTAACCTGGGCCACCAAAGGCTTCGATCTCCTTGGCTCCCACAGCAGATGAACCAACACAAGCCTAAGGCCTGGCCCTGAGGATGGTGGGCCTGCAGGTGAGCATAGGTGAGCACAACCAACCTGACCAGAGGGCGTGGGTGCCTTCACGGGGCTTGCCACGGGTGGGAGGGGGTCGAAGTCCAGGTCCAGTAGACTGGCCTGCTCCGAGAAAGGCCCCGGGGCCTCAAACTTGGCAGCAACAGCAGCAGAAGAAGAGGGAAGCAGTTAGTGACACACTAGGCGCCTTGCACATGGAGCAGGAACACAGGGATTCACACCCAGGCTCCTGCCCACCATATACACTCGCGCACACAAACACACATGCAGAAGACTACTGCCCACAGCCACACACAGCAGGACAGGCTCCCCCAGCCAACACAAGACACCTGGGCCCACAGGACATTCGGCACCAGGCCTGCTCTGGGCATCTGTAAGGCCGATGCTCTCTTCTCTGCTCTCTATTCCCACAAGTTCTCCTGACCTTGCCCCTGGGCACTATGGGCCCGGGGCGATAGTTCAGTGAATAAAGTCTTGCCTACCAACCATGAAGATCTGAGCTCAACCCCTAGTACCCACATAAAACTGCCAGGTGTGGCCATGCGTGCCTATGATCCCAGCCCTGGGGTGGCAGAGGAAGGGGTGCCTGGAGCTCTCTGGCTAGCCAGTCTAGCCTAATTGGGCCAATGAGAGCTCTGCCTCAAAAGAGGTTGGCAATGTACCTGAAGAGAATACCCAAGGTTGTCCTCAGGTCTCCACATGCATGCACACCCACACCCAGACAAACATGCATGCACACAGACCAGACATATATACGCACATACAACAAAAATAATGTGGGCATGGGCTGGACATGACCACATTGATCCCCCAACTGGGAGGTTCCCCAGGTCACAGCCTCACACTGGCCTTCCCTAAACACCTACCCAGTCACCTTCTAGTGACACCCTTATCCCCGGGTCAACTCCAGGGATGAACAGGACACAAGCCTCAGAAGCCAGTCTTCAATGAGAATGCCAGTGTTGAGGAGATTCAGAATCACCTGGGCACCTGCATTACACCTGCAGGCCCCACAGATGGCCCCAGGGGACCTGGCTATAGCCCAGCTATATGCATGGAGCCAGAATTCCCCGCCATGGAAGCTCCATTGTGCTCCATTCCCAAGTCCCTAGAGAGGCCCTTGAGAAAAGTAGTGGTGAGTGACCAAGAAAAGCCTCTGAAACTGGAAGGACATCAGACAGCAATAAGCCACCTTGGAGAAGACCCTTGTCTTACACATGGGCTTCCTTTGGGGACCAGGAAGGACTCTGCTTGGGTCCCAGGGACAGGTGTAGTTCAGGGTCATGCTCTCAGGCAGTGTTAAGGACCTGCAAGCCAGGCCAGCAGCTTTCTGGCTCCACTTGCTCTCCATGGGTACCCAACACTGACGGGGTGCCCCCAAGGCCTGTGTCTACCCTGTGACCTCCATCAAGAAGGGTAGGAAGGCTGGGGAGACTACTCAGTTAGTACACTGCATGCTGGAAAGCGTAAGGACCTGAGTTCAATCACCAGAACCCATATAAAAACATCTGGCATGGAGGCATGCTCTTATAATCCCAGACTTAGAGGGAGGAGAGGCAGAAACAAGTGGATCCCTAGAGCTCACTGGCCAGGCTGATGAGCTCCAAGCCAATGAGAACCTGTTTCAGAAAAGGGTGAATGGCACATGAGGACTAAGACCTGAAGCTGTCCTCTGGCTTCTACACACACACACACACACACACACACACACACACACACACACACACACACGCATACACACACAGAACTGGAGACCTCGGGGTGTGGCTAGTGGCCCCCAGAGGGCCTCCATAGTTCTAAGAACACTTGGAGCCATGTGGTCAACAGCACCAGGCCTTCCAAACTAGCCAGGCAGTCAGAACCCAGGCCAAGTGGACCCATTTCCCAGAACCAGAACCGGGAGTCTCAGGCCAATCCCCAGAGGCTGACTTTCCTCCAGGTCCAGCCCTGTCTGAAGCCTGGGATGGAGAAGTCATGGCCCGGGGATCATGAGGCACCTCTCACTCACAGGACACAGACATCACCCCTCATGCCACCCCTTCCACTCACACATGCTACTTCCTCAGAAGTCAGCTGAACCCAGACAGCACCAACAGATGCTACAAGGGTGGGGTGACAGCAAGAACACGGTCTATCTTCCCATAGCCCTACCCTTGGCAGGTGACTTCTCACTATACAACACTGAGCCACTGCAGGAATGCGGGCCACTCATCATGTCACAGAAGCCTGTTGGCACCTACATCATGAAGGAGACAAGCCCACCCTCACCCCATGCAATACCACCCAAGGTGGAGGACACTCCCACCCCAGAGAGACTGTAAGCCCCGGCTCCCTGCAGGCAAGCACAAGCAGTATGTGAGGCATGCAGTGACATCGGGACAGGAATATGTGAAGCCCAGTGGGGAGTCTCTGGTTATTTCTGGCACAGAGAGGGCCTTCAGAGAGACGGTGATGGGGTCTGCAGGTCCCTCAACAGGTGTTTGAAAGACAAACAAGCAGCACAGGTAAATAGATGAATGCATGGCACCATCCCAGCTCAGGACTAGCTAGCTCTCATGCCATCCCATCTCCTCCATCTGAAGACTTGCTGGCCACCTGCCCAGGTGCCCTCAGGGCACTGGCATGCTCAAGCAGGAGGTGGGGGTGGGGCAGAAAGAAACAGGCAGCCCTGGAGGTCAGGTGCTCCAATCCACTTGCCCAGGGTCACCTTCCTGTAGAGAGAGGCTTACGTATGGGCAGAGTACCCCAACCCTTCTCCTTCAAGCAGCCTGTGCCCACGTCCTTGGTCCTACCCTGAAGTCCTTCCACGGAAGCGTCATGCCCACCCTGCAGAGTTCCCTCGTACAGAGACAGCTATTCTCAGTTCCCAGCCGCCCTTTCCAGACTCCTGCCCTCAGAGCCTGACCCTCCCTTCTCCAGGTCTTAGGACTTATGCAAATGACCCTGCTGGAGGCAGAGTTCAGGCAATCCCATGACAGTCTGACTCCCCCATAAATTAGCCACTTCCACAAAAGCAAGACCCAAGGATGGGTGGGGAGCTGGCTTTAAGCAGAGCTGGTCACACCCAATGAATCCCACAATGTTTCAGACAACCCAGTTTCTGCAAGAAGCACCTTCCTGCCCTTGTCCATCTGAGGATGGGCATTAAGAAACAGCGGCCCCGGGAGTCAAGCCAGGGCATTCATCGGCCACCAACCGACATCATTTTGGCCCTAATGAGCCTCATTCTCTCCCTGAGGCAAGTACCTCCTGTACCAGGAATCTTCCCTTGACTGCCTAACTCCTCCACATTCCTATTATAACAACACTGATTGCTGGGGACTGCCGCTACTGACAGAGAGGGGGCAGTGTCACCTTCGTGTCCCTTTGTCTGGCCATGGTGCATGCTCAGATGGGTGGAACGGATGATGATGGAAGAATGATAGAGAATGGGAAGGATGGAGGGATGAATCCAAGATGGATTCTCCAGCCAGATTCCTAGCTCTTGAGAGAAGCCTAGGACATCGGGTGGAGCACAAAAGCCATGCATGCTCTGAGAGAGAGAGAGAGGGAGGGAGGAAGACTGGGCCGCGGTGGCCGCGGCTGACCTGGGAGGGGGTGGTCACGCTGATCTCAGGGACAAATGCATCATCAAATAGGCTGAGGATCTGCTCCTGCTTGATCTCCTTGGATGGGGTGTGTTTGGGAGGCGGAGGGACAGGTGGGCCTTTCCGGAGCTGTGGGTGGGCAGGAGGGGGCAGTGTGGGAGGCCCAGCAGACCATTGGTGGGGTAGGGGAGACAGAGACAAAGCCACGGTTAGGTTAGTCACACCCAGGCCACTGAGAAAGATGAGTAAATGAAAAGTCTTCACCCTCCCAGACAGACACTGGGATTTCTGGCCACCCCTAGGAGGGAGACCGAGGCAAGGAGTCCACAGAACGCTGTGCAGGAAGTAGAAAGAGGAAGAAGGAAGCAAAAGAGGAGAGAGAAAACCAGGACAGAACAGCCCAGATGGTCCCTCCCACCACAGCCCACCTGGGAGGGAACATGAGGTCACAGGTCCCCTCACTGCCTGTCTCTACCCTCCTCTCATAAGCCCTCCTCCACCTTCCTAGATCGGAGGCCCAGCTCAGCCATAGGCTGTCCTGGTGGAAGCTGGCATGAGCCAGGTCCTGGCAGGGACCACACACTTGCCCACCAGGTAAGAGACCAATAGCATGTGACACAACCCCATGCCTGGCTTCTGTCTTTGTAAATATGGGTTTTCCCAGGCTCCACTGTGCAGGGTAGTGAGGAGGACCCATGAGTGAAGTGTGGATAGCACAGGTTCTCTTGGCACGGCTATCCTAATCTCTCATTGAACAGGAGAGCAGCATAAATCCAAGAAGGCTCATGCCCTTCAGCTCCACCTGGCTTCTAGCTCCCACAGCCTCTCCAGGAACCCAGAGGATCTGGTGGGGCAGGGTGGATGGAGGGAGGCAGAAGCCTGATGTTCTGGGCCTGCCCCCCCCTTAGCCCACACCCCCCTCTCAGAGCCTCCATCCTCAGTCCCTTGCCAGAGAAAGAAGGGCCTGTGGAGGAGATGCTGGAGACTATAGGGGCCAACAGCCCAGACCTAGGGCGGAAGGAAGATGGAAAAAGTCAAGTGTCCAAACAGGACAGGGAGACAGGGAAGAGAAGGGTGGGGTTGAGAATATCTAGGCAGGGGACAGCCAGCCACAGAGTCACTGAGCAAACCTGGGCAGAGCAGAGCCCACGAAGACTGACCAGCTCCCCACAGAGAAAGCCTTGGGCCCCCAAAAGAGAGGAAACCACAGCAAAGGACGAAGAGAAAAGAGAGGGTACAGGCCACAAATTCTCCATGCCTACCTGAGATGGGGACTTGGGGATGGTGGCCCCCGATGTGGCCCCACTGGCTGGCTCTGGCTCATGGTTCACTCTGATCTCAGGGGTGGCTGCAGGGGAGCCATCTGGTGGAGGTGAAGGGCTCTTGTTCGCTTGGGCAGGGGCATTGTCACTGAGGAAGAAAGCAAAAACAGGAGAGTAATGTCAGGGAGCCAAGGTAGGACACAGACGGAGTAGAAACAGCATTCGTGGAAAGTGATGTATGCACACCTCTGAGGAGGACTTTTGAGAATGATGTTTGTTCATGTGTGATCTGCACATGTAACCGGGTATGTGTGAGCCTTGTGGATCCACATGTAAAACTGTATGAGCTCTGTAGATCACAAATAGAACTATGTATATGTGAGTGTACAAGTCCCATTGATAAACATGTACACCGAGCCAGGCGTGGTGGCACACGCCTTTAATCCCAGCACTCGGGAGGCAGAGGTAGGAGGATTGCCTTGAGTTCAAGGCCACCCTGAGACTACATAGTGAATTCCAGGTCAGCCTCAGCTAGAGCGAGACCCTACCTCGGGGGAAAAAAAAAAAAAAAAAACATGTACAACAGACATTGTGCCCCATGCATTCATATATTAAACTATGTGCATGTAGAAGGCCTGTGGATCCACGTGCAAAACTATATGTATATGTGTGACATGTGTGAAACTACATCTCTGTGTGTCCCAAGGCTCCATGCATGAACTCTACGTCCATACCTATGGAGCCACATGTAAGTGCCATGAATTTACATGTAAACTGTGTGTGCCCCCTAACTCACTTATGCATGTGTACATGAAAGCGACATGGATCCATATATGAATGTGTGTGCATATGCGTGTATGACAGCCACATGAATCTACAAGTGAAAGTTTGTGCATATGTATGTATGTATGTATGTATGTATGCCTGTGGGCCCACATGTGAATCTGTGCACATGGAGTCTACATGTGAAACTGCAATGTGAGCCCTACATACCTACATATGAATCTGTGTGTGCATGTGTGAGCTCTGAAGCTACATGTGAAATTGTATGTGCATGTTGAGCCCCATGGATCCACATATGAATCTGTGTGTGTGCATGTGTGAGCTCTGTGAAGCCACATGTGAAATTGCATGTATATATGAGCCCCCTGGATCCACATATGAAACCATATGTGAGCCCCATGGATGCATATGTGAAGCTGTGTTCATGTGCCCCACAGACCCTTGAGGGAATTGTGAGTGCATGTGAGAAGGTTGAGTCAAGGGACCAGGGCACTCGTCTGTGCGATTCACAGGGCACAACCAGGTAGGGCTGGACTCTATCCTGCCTATGCCATGGTGCCAAGGTCCACAGCACAAGCAAGCCAAACATCCTAGAGGCAAAGTGAGTGTCTCCCATGTCACACGGCAACCCGTCCACTCAGTCCACGCCCCCAGCCTCCAGGCTGCATCCCCCTACCGCCTCTGCCCACCAGCACAGATGGGACCCTCACTGTCTCCTGGCCTCTCCTCCCACAGTCCCTCAGCTCAGTGCACACACTGGAGAAACACCAGACACCATGAAGGCCCCAGCAGGCCAGTGACAGGACAGGACAAGGTCCTGAGCAGGAGAATCCACTTGGGAACATGTGTCACCAGGGATGTTCTCGGGAGCCACTGGGTGTACGACATCGAGGATACAATTCTCTATGGATGATTGCTTGCTGAAAGGCACCATGGGACTGTTTACTATACATCACAGGTTCAGCTTCTTGGATCACGCTGGCCACAGTTCAACTGCTCAAGAGCCACATGAAGAAACTGGCTAGTGTTTGTGGATCCAGAACAGTCTAGAAGCACCTGGTGTCCCCATCACCTGGTCTGAAATGATGTGAGACACATTTCTGAGACCTTCTTGTCTTGTCAGAGGTTGATTTATGGGGGTGCCCTTGCCTCCCTGAAGCATATAGAGCACCGGTGATACTGTTTACAGCCCTTCCTGACTCCCTGCGCCTCCTCAGTCTCCAAGTTTCCCAGCAGTGGCCAGAGGCTGGACATCAGTGTGCAAGAGCTTACCCAGGTCCTCAGACCACTTGTCCTGCATCTCCTCTTCTCTGGCTACCAAGGTCCCCTGTCCCCTCTCTTCCCTCCTGACATACAAGTGACACAGTCCAGACCCCAGGCAGCACCACACGCGGGCAAGTTAGGGGTTAGTGGGCCCTTCAGCAGGGCAGAGGGCGCATGCGCGGTCCGGGCAGGGCTCAGAGGCTGCTGGCAATGCACTCATGGTACCTGTTCTTCTTTCTGCGCAGCCGAGAGAACAGTTTAGTTTTCTTTCTGTGGGGATGGTGGGACATAGAGGCTTCATTTGGGGGAAGGGCCAGGGGAAGGCTCGGCCTTTCCTCTGCCAGCTTCGCCCTCTCTTCTGCTCAGGGGAGGGTCTAAGGCAAAGACCTCATGGATGTGAGCTGGTTTCCGAGGGCCATGGAGCCCTGGCCTGCCCTTCACCTGCCCTTCACCTGCCCCTCAGCCTGCCCTAGACCTCCCCTCTCATGCCTTCAGTCTGCCCCTCCCATTCCTGCCCCCCAACCCCCATCAGGATGCCCCTCCCATTCTTGCCCCCCAACCCCCATCAGGCTGCACCTGGTTTATTCAGGTGTCCTCGTGCTACCTGTGACCGCCCCTCAGCCCCCTACCCAGCTTCTTCCCCTGCCCCCTCCCCAAGGCCTGCCCCCTCATCCTACCCTCAGTCTACCCCTGCCTGTCTTTGCATCTGGTGGGCTTCAGGAGGACAGGGTGGGCATAGCTGGGCCTCCTTGGTGGATGGCGTAGTCAGGAGACTCTAGTTCCTTCATTCCTCTGTCCAACTACTTTTATGCCAGACCTCACTACCTGCTCACCCGGCCTGGGCTCCACAAGCCCTCCAGCAGAGCACAGGTCTCTCCCTGGTAACCTCACACTCACCTTTGGCTTTATTTCTCCTTCCCCAAGCCCACGTGGGCCACCCCTCTCCCAATCACACTTTATCTTCAGGGGAGGGAGAGGGACCATAGTGCTTCACTGTAACACTCCTGATTCCTGGGCAGGACCCCAAGTATCCCAAGAAGGAGATGCTATCACCCCACTGTACAAACACGTGGATAATACAGCTCACAGTGCTTTGTGCACTCTGCTGTGGCGTGTGCACTCACACCCATACAGGCACACTCAAACACAATATACATACCCTCACAAACACTCATCTTCCCCCATGCACACCCAGACACACACAAACACACACACACAGAGAGAGAGAAATCACAGACTCGGGCAACACATTCCCTTCCCTCCCCACGATCACCCTCAGCAAACAGGAATCTCCTGACAAGCATTCCCGAGGGACCAGCCATTGCTGCTGTCCAGGGACTAGGGCCTTTCTTTGACGTAGTGTCAGGGAAGGACAAGGCTTGTACCAGAGACCACAGTCCTGCCCCAGAGCTGAGCCCCAGCCACACTCCTTCCTCCATGAACACCACTGGAGAAGTCGCTCCCACTACCTGGAGGCCCAGGGCCAAACCCACAGGGAACAAGGAAGGTGAGGCAGGACCTTAGGAAGGAGTCCCATCACCTCAGACCTCCCCCCTGCCTGTCAGCAGGCTCACCCACCTCGGCTGGGCCTTGACTGGGAAGGTGTTGCTCCCCTGCTGTTTCTCCAGGCTGACCAGCACGTCGTTGAGGTTCTGGTTGAGCTGTCGGATAAAGATGGAGAGTAAGCAGGAGGGGGCCAGCCACACCTTCCCCAGGACCTCTGCCTCCCCCTCTCCCTCCTGCCCCTGCCCCTGCCCCTGCCAGCAGCTAGCCCTTCCAGACCCATCAGTGGGAACAGGAACCAGCATATGGAATGCTGGAAAACCAGTGAGGGAGAAAATCCCGGACATGGGCTGTATTCCTGATGGTTGTTGTTTCTGAGGACCATCTTTGCTTTTCTTGCTACTTATAGGGATATCCCAGAATACCACAGAGTTTCTACTGTTGGCATTTTTCCCCATGGTGTTGGGGAATGGACCCAAGACTTTGAACATGCTAAGCAAGTGCTCTACTACGGAGCTAAATCCCCAGTACTTTTGTTTTTTGAGTGTGTGTGTGTGTGTGTGTGTGTGTGTGTGTGTGTGTGTGTGTATGTTCATATGGACGGGGGGAGGGGGGCACTGCATTCTGGTAGAGGCCAGAGGTTGGCACTGACTGTCTTCCTCAGTTGCTCTCCATTTTATCTACCAAGGCAGGGCCTCTCACCTGAACCCACAGCTTGCTGATTTGGCTAGCCGGCTAGCCAGCTTGCCCTGAGGATCCAGTCTCCCTCCTGAGTGCTGGGATTGCAGGCGAGACATGACACCAACCCAGTATTTAAGTGGGTGCTGGAGCTCCAACTCCAGTCCTCAACTTGCATGGTTAGAACATTATCCACTGATTAGTTTGAGATAAGGTCCTACACTAAAGTTGCCTAGGCTGGCCTTGAACTTGTAATTCTATTTCTGTCTTCTGAGTAGCTGGCATTAAAGTCATGGGTCACTACTTTTTAACATTTTTTAAATTGCTTTTGCAGAGCTGGACAGATGGCTCGGTGGTTAAGAGTCCTTCCTATGCAAAGAGTAAGACCTGGGGGGGGGGTGAGAGATGGCTGGTTTGATCCCCAGGACCCACATAAACAGCTGGACATGGCCGTGTACATTTGTAAACCCAAGGAATCACTGGGGCTGGCAAAAAAAATCAAGTTCTGGAATCAGTCAGAGACTCCGCTTCAAGGAAGAATGGACAGCGTAGAAGGGTATACCATATTTCCTCTCTGGCCACCACAAATGAGCAAACAGGGTGCCACATGGGTACCTACAGGTGCACATGTGTACACCACACACCACACGTACCCACAGGTTAAAAAAATTATTGTTGTTTTTAAAGACTGGGCAGTAGCTCAGTTGGTACAGTATTTGTCCCCCAAACAAAAGAAGCCAAGTTTCATCCTCAGAACCCACATAAAAAGCCGGGCATACTTGTAATCCCAGTGTCGGGGAGGTATAGATGGGTGGGTCCCTAGGCTTGCTGGACAGCCAGTCTAGCTTACTCGGTGAGTTCAAGGCCAGTGAGAGACCCTGTCTCAATAAAGGATGGACAGAGTTCTGTAACCTCCACATGTGTATGCATACTTGCCCGCATGCACACAAAATGCATAAAAAATTTTAAATAGTTTTTGCAGATTTACTATGTATTAATTCATTATTGCCAAGGTGCTTTCAGCTCACACTACAACTTCCAGAAATTTCACCAAAGGGCAGGGAAGAAAGGTTTATCCCTGTGGTTCTCATTATTGAAATCCTACCCTCTTTGGCCACGAGGGGCTGTCCTTCCTCCTCAACACAATTTTTGCCTGGGAATAACTTTACATAAAGGTCTCCATCCCTAAAATATATCTGTTCTTTAAACTTTTCATCGAGGCACACACCACACTGGGTTTCCCCAATAGCAAATTAAATAGCTTCCTATTTGAACCCAATATAGAAATGTTCGCTGATGTGTTAATCCTCTATCCGCATCAGGTTCTGGCAGACAAAGCCAGATGTCTTAGGAAATCGATGGAATGCAAGGGGAAAAAATTTGTGTGTGTGCATACATATGTATGTGGACACAGCTGTGTGTACAGATGCGCATGCACATGTGTGCACACAGGTGTGGAGGCCAGAGGTCGATGACATCAGGGTCTTTAATGCTCTCCACCTTATTCTTTGAGACAAGGCAGCCCGCCAGCCCCAAGGGTTCCCTGTCTCCACCTCCCCAGCACTGGCGTTATAGGAGAACACCACCATGCCCGGAATTTTTACATGGGTTCTGGGAAAACGAACTCAGGTCCTCAGACTCAGGCTTTATTGACTAGGCCATCACCCAGAGAAACATTTTGTAACTGAAAAATTCTAGTAACTTATTTCCTACAAATTCAAAAATGTCACCATTTCTAGACATTCTAAACTTCTCTGGGCCAGGTTTGCCTGAGAAGATCCTTACCGCTTGAGTGAGAGAGGCTGACCACATTGTCCCATCCATGATTTTGAGCAAGGGTAACAGGACTGGGCATGGCAGGTTGGGGTTGCAATGGCCTGCCTACAACTTCTCCAATGGAGAAGCTGCCATGGTTACCAGGGTGCCCAACCTCCCCACCCCTGCTTCTTACTGACCCTCATGGACAAGAGGCAGTGACCTACAGGGTCTCCTTGGCCTACCTTACTCATTTCTCTGTGGAAGTTCTCCTCCAGGCCTGCAATGCTCTGGAACGTGTTGACGTAGAAACCTACACGGCTGCCAGGGGTAGAGGAAGGGAGGTGACAGGTGAAAACCTAAGGGCCACATGTGACCACATGTGTCATCCTCAGAGACACAGCGCCTGGGAGGGCAGGTGGACAGAGGGCCAGGCTGGCTGGCAGGCACATGGATCCTTCCTGGATTCCTCACCTGTTCCACAGGGAAGGCAGCTCCTCTTGCAGGTCCACATTCATCTCTTCAAACACCTTCTGGGCTTTGATGAGCTCCTCCTCAGCCTAGGGGGCAGAGAAGGTCAGACCCTCTCTGGATCCCTACCATGGTGGGCCCAGCCTGGACCACCATCACAACCAGGCCCCATCTCCTGCCCCAGGCTGCAGGCCCAGAGAGGTTGGCCTGGATGTAGACACCCAGCAGAAACCTCCCACTGCAGACCTGAGGGCCCCTGCAGCTAGGTCTGAGGGGTTGCTCTGGGAAAGGGAGTGAGCTTCCATTATTAAAAAGGGACCACCTATCTGGTAGGCTGGGAGGAACGGCCAATGAGAAGAGCTGGTGCAAAGAGGCTGGGATGGTACTCAGCCTGGTGGAGGCCCTGCCCACTCCCATGAGAACCCCCTTGAGCCAAGTGCCCGCTCAATGGCTACTGCTCACACTGACCTCTTTCTCAGGACGAGCACCTGCCCAGCCTAGCCCCCAAACTCCCTTCACCTTTCTCGTCAGTCTTTCCCAACACCCCCCTCTCCTGCGACTATATCATCCAGAGGACCAGTGGCAGCCACTCAGCACCTCTAGGAAGGACTGGGGGGTGGAGGGAGGCGGGAAGGGGTGACTGGAGAAGGAAGCTAGGCTACACACCCATCCCCACATCCACCAGGAGGTGGCACTAAATCCCAGCACCCAGCCAGAGCTGTGAGTCACAAATCAGTCCAAGGCTAGGAGGTGATTCACGTTCAAGTCTGAGTCAAAGCCCAGACACGCAAGAGCTCTCCTCAGGGGATTGCTCCCGGCCAGCAGCCTCCCATTCTCAGGCTGGGGCTGGGACCAAGGGTAGCTGGCTGACCAGAACACTATTCTGGATAAAGTACACCATTCCCCCAAGCCTACCCTGATGGCTTCACCCAGCTTCAGGCCAGGACCCAGGGCACCCTTAGCTGAAGTTCTCCTTGGTGGCTTGAAGGAGGAGTGAGAGGAGGGCCTCCATGGCTTCTGAATACAGTACCCTCCAGGTAAAACATATGATCTTTCAAAACTTAATAAATATTTAAAGGTGGGCCAGTGATTAGCTCAGGCAGCTAAGTGCTTGACTCAGGAGACAGAGGTAGAAGGATCACTGTGAGTTCGGGGCTAGCCTGGGACTACAGAGTGAATTCCAGGTCAGCCTGGGCTAGAGTGAGACCCTACCTCAGGGTGGTGGAGTGGGAGGGAGGGGAGCTGTGCACGATAAACCCAGTACTAGGGAGGCAGAGAGAGTCAGATCCCTGGGTTCACTGGCCAGTATAGCCTTTATTGTCAAGCTCCAGACCAATGAGAGTCTCTCAAAAACCAGATGGACAGCCCCTGAGGAACGACACCTGAGGTCTTCCTCTGGTCTCTAGATGTACACATGCATGAGCACGCACACACGCGCACACACACACACTTTTAAAGTGGTCTAGTAGGTGAAAAATGTCTATCTACACATGAATGACTCTTGGAATAGATCACCGGGCCAGCACAGAAGTCCCAGCAATGTTGTAAAGAACGAGGCAAGTCTATTTTAAAATTCCCAGAAGTTGGGAGCTATGTCTTTTACTCCCTCTGGCTCCTACTCCTCATATTCTGGCCTCTTTGGGAAGCACTTGGGAGTGCCACAGAGTGGGCTGAGCTCTGGGGTGGAAGAGGCCTTGCAGGTCCCATGCTGAAGATGAGGCACTGACCAGATATGTGATCTGTCCTGCAGGCCCAGGAGGCCGCTGCCAGGAGGAAACACACCCAGAATCAGCAGGGACAAGCTGATCCACTGAATCATAGCCTCAAGTCAACCCAAGGGCAGACTGGGGTCCCAAGTGTCCAGTTCACAGTCAGCCCTCTGCCTAGGAATAATGAGAGCACCTCCAAAGTCAGCCCAGCTTCCAGCCAGGCAGGAGGAGGAGGAGATGTTCAAATATAAAGCTGAGCCATGTGGGAAAGCCCATTCAACCAAAAGGTGAGAGGAACATCTACAACCCAGCACCCAAAGACATGATGGCACCCGTAGCCTCCCCTGCTGCTCCTCCAAGGAGGAGTGCGGGGCCCTCCTGGAAGGCTTCCCTGATTCTGCTCATCTCAAAACCCCAAAGCAGCAGCCAGACCCCACCCCCAACACCTTACAGCCTCTTGGGAGCTGCCCACACTTAGTCAAAGAATTTAGTATTTTTCAAGGACCATCACATAGAAATCTGGCTCCAAGTCAGTAGTCCAATCTCCCTCGAGCTCCTCAGTCCTCCTGCTGCTCCTCCTTATGTCCAAGGGCTGAATAGGGCCTTTCCTAAACTACCAGAGGCCACCTCCACGGCCCCTGAAGAGCCAGAATCACCCTAACACCAACAACCTCAGAGCCTCCAAAGTCAGTCCCGAGTGTTGGCCTAAAAGAAATTAGGCAGCGGGTCAGGTAAGAAATTGTGTAGCTAGGTTCTTGGGAAAGAGCTCAGTAGGTAAGGTGCTTGCCTTGCAAGAATGAGGACCTGAGTTCAATCCTCAGAACCCACATAAGAATGCTGGGCGTGACGGAGCACTCCTGCAATCCCAATGCGGGGGGAGACAGAAGGATCCCTGGGGTTTGCCAGCTAACCAGTCTTGCCTACTTGGTGAGTTCTTTGTCTCAAAAAGCAGTGTGGGCAGTATCCCTGAGGAATGATCTCTGGGGTTGTCCTCTGGTCTTCACATGCACCCACACACACGCATGTGCACCTGCACACACACAGATGCACACGAAAAAGAAACGGAAAGAAATTGGGCAGCTGGCCATGCCAGGCTGGAGCTCTCCCCAGCACAGGTACTCGATACATGTGGGTTGGAGATGATGAAACCAGAAGGTGGCCCAGAAAAATGGGGTGCCGTCCAGGGGAAATTCAAGCTCCTGAGTTAGCCTCAGACGCCTGCCCCACCCCCACTACAAAGGGCTTTGGAGTATCAGCAGGCTGGGTCCACTCTGACCTGGAATGTGCCCAGACTTCTCCTGGGGCACCACCTCCTTGGTGGTTCCAAGGACAGAACACACAGAGGAATGTAAGATGTGTGGCCAGGATGGTGGGATGGCCCTGCATTCAGTACAAAGACCCTTTTCCAAGAAGTCTCCCAAGACCTCTGCCTCCACAAAACTGCCAAAGAATGACCTTCCCTGGACCCAGAGCTCCTCCCAGGTCTCAGCATCCCAGTCAGACTACAAAGTCACCTTAAAGGCCTATGTGACAAAGGCCACCCATACAGAGCCCAGGCTAGGAGCCAGGCTAGGATCCAGGCTAGGAGCTAGGAAGCATCCTGAGGCCTGAGACAGGAGCCCCGCTCAGCCACGAGCAGCTCTCAGATCCCGGACTGTGTCTCTGGGAAGATTTGAGTCCTCAAAGCATCTAGGATAACGTCGGAGCTCCAGAAGTTTTCAAATGCATTCCAGGAGCCCTCAGAGAGGGCAGAAACTCAAAGGCAACCCCCCCCACACACACACACAGAGTCATCTAGAGACCCCCCACTACAGCAGGAACCTCAGGGCATCTGAAAGCCCAGACCCTGTCTGCACAACCGCCCCATCAGGACATGCTCAGTCTCCAACCTTGCCTCCAGACGGGGAATGAGGCTGAGCAGGGGGCTGCTGGGCAGAAGGACACCCGGTGAGAAGACAGAACAGACCAGAAGGCGCCAGCACGTGCAAGGTTAGAAGCCAGTGTCACCTGATTTCGGAGCAGGTTAGTTTGAGCTACGAGATGAGCCTGCAGTTTGCCTTGGCACCACTGGGGAGCGGCTTTCTCAAGCAGCGAGACAGGCTACGGGAGGGTGGGAGGGAGCAGTGAAGGCCAAGGAGGGTGGAGAGACAGGAGGGAGGTGGGAGAGAGAAACAGACACAGATATTAAACACCAAGCCCACCATTCCACACGGTGATAGACAAGCCAGTCCCCCACCAGGGGCCAAGTACAGACCCCTCCCCAAGCCTGAAAAAATTTAAGGGGAGCCCACCCGAGGGAACATGGAGGATAAGCAGGGCAGAGGGGCTCAGCAAGCAGGGTCCTTCCCAAGGGCCCCCGCCCACCCACTCACCACATGACCATGTGGCCAGCCCTCTGACCAGCTCACTGGCTTGTTCCAGCAAGCGAGGGTCACATCAGATCCCATGACAGAATTCCACTCGGAGTGCTGGGCAGGGTGGCACCAAGCCAGGGAAACCCAAGCTGGCTCTATTCTCATTGTGGAAAATGGCCTCCGAGCAGGACAGAGGAGCCTGCCAGGGGCAGGAAAGGCCAAAAGAGCCCCCACCTGGGGACGACCCTACAAGGGCCTCCCACTCATGACCCTGAAAGCAGCATCATCCCCACCCATAACTGGGGACCTTGGACAAGCCACCTGCCACCCCCACACGCCCGCCCCCAACCCTCACCTTGGCAATTTTGACTTCATCCTTCTTCTTGGCGGTTTGAAGGGATTCGTAGTGGTGCCGGGCACTGTCGTAGTCCACCAGCTTCCGTCCCCTCTTGGCGATGCGTGACTGGAGAGCAGACAGAGAAGGGCTCAGTGGGACCTGGGCCAGAGAAACAGGCCTCCATACACACAGCAGGCATACCTGGGCCTCCACATCAGCTGTCTGGAGCCCTGATGGCAAAGCCTTCTGGGGGCAAGAAGCTCACTCTGAAGGACAGGTTCCCCATTGGGTGTCCCCCAGTTTCCCAGCAACATGAACCCATTGTCAGGAGCCACTAGTCAGTAGTGTGTGGACCAAGCCTCCTTGTTGGCCAGGCTGTGGACGCATGCACGTGTGTGTGCATGCGTGTGTGTATGTGTGTCTGTGCATACATGTGTCAGAGGACAACCTCAGGTGTCCCGCTCAGAAATTGTACACCATTTTTGAGGTCTCTTGTCTACCTTGAGCTCACCAATTAGGCCAGGCCTGCTGGCTAGGGAGGTCCAGAGATCCCCCCATCTCTGCCTCCCCAATGCTGGGACTACAGAAGTGTGCCACAATGCTCAGCCTTTGTTTTTCTTAGTGTGGGTTTTGGAGATCAAACTCGGATCCTCATGCTTACAAGACAAGCACTCCACGGACTGAACTACCTCCCCAGCTCAGGCTCTGAGTTCTCCAACACCTCCCCCTTCCTGAGTCCCCCACCACCACCATCAGTTCAAAGAACCTACAGTGGTCAGCCTCTGGCTACATGAGGGAAACACCCCACATGCCCACAAAGGAATCAAGTCCAGCAAGAGGTTTCTCTCCTTTGCTACAGTGGCCTGTACCTCCATGGAAACAGCCCTCGGGAGCCCAGTAGCCTCAGTAGAGACTCTGGCACTCAAGGCTCTAAGTATATATACAGATTCTGCAGAGGCAGCTAGCTTTCTAAACATACAGTAACACACACACACACTCCCAGCCACAGACAACACACACAACCATATACACACACCCTCCCAAGCACACACAGCATAGACATAAGAACACACAACAGGGGCCCCCACATCTCCCACAGAATCATAGCCAGTCCACAGCGACATGACCACTTACACACGTACATGAACATGCAGGCACCCCATGAAGCCTACTGCTTTAGCCCAAAGGCCCAGAGAGGCCCATTTCTGAGCAACAGGGAGCTGAGAGGAAGCAGCCCCTCACAGGCAATCTGCTAAGCCAGGGAGAGTCCTAACTATAGGGTGGAGCCCACAGGCCTCTCCCCATCTCTGGCTCCTTCCACAGGCTTCAGGCCAACGCAAGGCACAGGCTGAGACCTCTGACCTTGATGTCAGGGAACTGGCCCAGGTATGTGTCCATGGTCAGCAGTGCCTGGTCCACCAGTTTCTGGTGGTAGTCCATCCACAGCAGGTCATTATTCTGAAATGCAAGAGTGCCTCAGTGAGCTAGGTCAGAAAGGCCCGGGGTCTCCTCCCAGAGCACATCACCTCAGAGCTCCGTGGATTCTCAGAGCCTCAGATCCCCAAGACAATAATGTCTGTCTCTCCTGGATGACAGCGAGGTCCATATACAGCCAGGACTGGCAGGGTTAGTGAGGGAAACTCTGACACTCACGGGGCACCCAGAGTCTTTGCCTTACCCTTAGTAGAAGAGTCAGAACAGAAACTCTCAGAGAGGGAAGGCAGTTTGTCACTGCCAGACAACCAAGAGAGCTAGTCCCAGAGGGTGAAGCAGTGGGGACACAGGAGCTGAAGCCAAGGGACCCTGTGGGAAGAGCCAAGGCCGTGCCCCCACGCTTACTTACCTCAGCAATCTTGTTCGCCTCATCCCTGCCAGGCCAGTCGGGCTCATACACCTCCTGGAGACACTCGTTTAGCTTCTTGGAGGCCTCGTGCATGGCTGTGGGACAGAGAGAAGGTGCATGGCCTCCCCATGACATCCCTTGCCCAGACATCACTACTGCAAGCCCAGCTCCCTGCAGCCAAATGGCTCTTCCTGTCCCCTTACCTTTGACAGAAGCCAAGTAGGTCCGGAGATCCTTCTGCAGCCGAGTGCCCTCCGTCTGCCGAGAAAGCCAAGAACCATAGCAGGGCCTGGGGACTTGGGTCACCAACCCTCTCTCCTTCCTGCCCCTCCCTCATAACAAACTAGGCTATCTACCTGCCAATAGCCACCGATCAACTGTCCTCCCCACAGGACAGCAGAGTGCGCCTCAGAAGACAATAGCTCTGGCACAAATTCACCCTGTCCTGGCAAAGTCCCTCCTCAAGAGCCCTGTTGTCTCATTTATCAGCAACTACTCAGGTCTGTAAGGATGACAGGAAGACAGGTCAACCAAATGACACACTGGAACACTGCTGAATGCCACATGGCACACGGGTGCAACAGCGCAGATCCCAGACGACAGCTAACAAGCGTGGTCAGGTGGTGCTGTGACCACCAGGCACCTCGTTCCACAAGCTTAGGTGGCACCCAGGAACAGGCTCTCCCACAGCACTGAGGCAAGGGAGGCCTGTGTGTGCAGAGGGTGGTGACCTCCAAGGAGACAACCCCAGAAAGAGATGGTGTTACCAGGATGGAGATGTGGGGGAAACTGCCCAGGACCCTAAGGTCCCCAGGCCCTGTGAGAAGGAGAGTACAGGATGTCCAAGATGAAGAGAGGGAATGGGCCAGTTTTAAGTTCCCTGAGCCAGGAGTGGTGAGGCCTGCTGAGGCAACAGGCCAGCAGAAGAAGGAAACCATGGACCAGGCCTCAAGTCCCTGTGGTGACAGAAATGAGCCAGGAAAGCTGAGCTTCAGGAGGGGTGACAAACAGATGAGACCCTTCAGACCACCCACAATGAGAAGTGGAAGGTTTCAGAACCATGGGAGAGGGGAGAACACAAAAGGTTTGAGGTAATATAGGAAGCAAGTCAGTAGCCTCTCCGAGCCTCAAAGCCTGGACTCAGGAAATAGGCTTCACAGGTTTCACACACAAAGGGAGCCTGTGATTGAAGCTATGCCCCAGGAAGTAACCCTCCTGGCTTCCCTCACCTTGGAGGAAGGGGAGGAAGACATGGGCCATATTTGGCCAGTCTCAGGAGACCTAGGGGTTGCAGAGCCATGACCCATCACCCATGCTGGTCAAGCTTCAGTAAGGACAAGCATCAGGAACCAGCTACTTTACCCTCTCTCTCCAGCACCCTCCCACCTCTTCTGTCCCCAACGCAGGCCCTCCCTCCTCACCTGGAGCCCATTTCTCCTCTCCTAGTGCCCGCCATACCCTGGGTACCACCTTCTAAACACCATCGCCACCAGCTAGTTTGGAGGCTGAGAGGACTGACAAAGCCAGGGACAGCGCCAAGCAAAGCACTCAGGCAGTGAGCTGGATGGATGGGTGACTGGCAAGAGTGGCCCCAGTACCCGACATGTGATGACATCCACGCTACAGCGGGCACAGCATGGAAGACACTGTCAAATAAAACGGAGGAGGAGCAGGGAGGAACAAAAGCCCTCTCTAAAACCCCCTCGGTTCCCCTAGAGGCCAGCTGTGTCTGGGGACGCATGGGGGATTCATCCAGGAACCCCATCGGATAGCTGAATCCACAGATGTGCAAAGCCCTTGTATGAATCCACAGAGAACCCACACACATCTCCCTGTGTATTGCTGTGCATCCCTCCTTATTCACGGTGTCCAATGCAATGCAGGTGCTATGAAAGAGTGCACTGTGTTGCTTTCACCCACACTATCTTTGTTGTGATATTTTTATTGTCTCCCACCCCAAAAATATCTTCAGTCTGGTTGCTTGATGCCACAGATAGAAACCTGTAGAAGGAAAGCTGACCCAACCAGCTAGAATGTAACCTTGATCAAACCTAAGTTGGATCCCCGAGAGCTCAAGGAGGGCTGAGTACAGATTAAATAATGGAACAAAAGTCGAATCCTAAAGTGTTTAGACTCCAGAATTCCAGGGAGACGAGAGACTTCTAGGAGGAAGGGCTGGACAGGGAGGAAGGGTCCAGACCCTCCACAGCCTCCCCACTCTAAATGTTTTAGTGCCAGAAGCAGGGATTAGTGTGCACTTTTGGGATGGTGCTACAGTATCATTTGCTATCATAGAATCTTCCAGACCCAGCTTCTCTCCCTGACAAGCCTCTCCACACCTCTTCCCGGCTCCCCACCCATCCCCCAGCTCATACCCCTTCACTGAACCCAAGCAAGGGGTTCCCATGAAGTGAGCTGTGTGCCAGACCAGGGTCCTGTGTGTCCCAGAAGGCAGGCTGTGAGCAGGGGCTGCCCAAACTCTCCCTCCTCTCTGCCTGCCGATGTTCCACAGGGAGACCCCAGGGTGGCCATAGCCATCCCATACCTGGGATCCCATCCCACACAGAAGCACCTACAGGTAGCAAGTTCACAGCCAGTGCCCTACCTTCAAACCAGCTCCCTTGGCCCCTAAACAATGGCTGGGAAACAAATCTCTGGAAACTCCCAGCACCAATCATCACACTCCTTGCAGAGCCCTGGCCATTGCCCATGGGGTCCATGGGTGGTAGTGACAGTACCAGACCCAAGCTCCCGTCTCTGACAGGATCCAGGGGGCAGGTTTTCACTCAATAGCCAGAGATGGGGGCATGGGGCTTAAGGAAAAGAAGGAATCAGAGCTGCCCAACTCAGTGAGTTCTGGGGTTCTGCAGGCTAGAGCAACCCCACAAGGAAGGGCCCGGAAGGCCACAATGGCTTTGGGGAGGATTTCAGCAGAATGTGTAATGCTTGGGCCTGAGGGGCCAAGTGGAGAATTCAGAAATGGGGGTAGAAGGCAGGAGTGCTACCACCAAGCGGGCCCGAGAGGGATTATGTACCTCAGGTCATCATGAGAGCAGGTGACCCCAAGGTAATTTATACCCTCTCCTGGTGTCACAGGAAAGTGTAAGGGACTCACTTCCCTGAAGACTGAATTGCCTGTCCCCAGTGCAAATAGAAGAAACCAGTTGCCAGAGAACTGGAATCCCATCCCACCAAGACCAGCATGTAACAGAGCATGCTGGGAAAGTGAGTGCTGTACAAATATCCCCGTCTGCATGGGCAACATTACGCTTCTAACCTTTCTGCACTCTCTGACCCACCTCCTTGCTCAAACGTGGCCTCTCTCTTAATAAACTCTCCTTGTTTCTGTCACTATCCATGTGTCTGTGGTCGGAGTCCTTGTTCCAGAACACAGGAATCTGGACGTTACAGCGGCCCTGATGCACACCTGTACCACTGAGAGCCATGCTGTGTAGCCACAGGGACCCGGACTCCTGCCTCTGTGCTTTCTCTGACCTCCTCCTACAAGCAGCCTGCTCAGGAGAGACCCTGCCAGCCTGACCCCAAGCCCAGAGCTGAGGGTGGCCCTCAGGATGGGATGCACACCAGAGAAAGTTAAAGGGACCAGGGTCCTGATTTAAATCTCCAAGTCCCCCAAACTTGTGGCCTTACTCTCTGGGCCCCAAGTGTTTCATTGGCAAAATAAAGAGCAGGATAGCACCCATCTTAAGGCTCCCAAGGCTTTGCCAGGCCCAAAGTAGATCTCCAAAAGGACTTCAGAACTGCCCACAACCTGAGGAAACCAGCTAAGTAGAGGGCATGAGGCCAAGGCTTTGGACTTCATGTTCAAGTTTCCTCACAGGTGAGCTTCTCTGGTAGGTCAGAAAGCCTTGTCCTTAGGACCCAACCTAGTATGCTCTCAGGTCCTCTGCTGGCTGCCATGTTCCTAACCCTCCCCAGCTAGTCTCTCTCCCTCTCTCCTTTCTCCCCCTTCACTGTGTCTCTCTCCCATCCTCTCAGTAGCTCCCGGGCCTTCACCCATGAGCCCTCAGGGTTCTTCTCCAAGGGAGACATTTCTCTCTTTTCCACTCCAACTGTAGAGGCTTTGATGGGCATCTTGGATACTTGCTTTCTAAGGCTTCAGACACGGACCAGGAGTAAGAAGCCATACCACCCTGAATTCACCCGATCTCACCAGAAGTTGCCAGAGGTTCTAGTCCCCCAGCTTAGAGCGACCATCCCCACTACCAGCAGAGCTTAGATCTGCACCTCCCCCAGCCCTATCCTGTGGCCTCCTTCTCTGGCCACCTCTCCATCTGTCACTCTCATAGAAATGGCCTGAAGAAGCCATAAAGACACAGAGCCAGGCACTCCTCATGCCCGGGTCAGGCCCAAATCAAATCCAGCCTGCTCTACACACACACATGCACACACACACACACACACACACACACACACACACACACACACACAACTGCATGCCATTCTCCTGCAAGAAGCTGTGTTGCTCTCACGGGTCTTGACCTGTAAGCTTTTCCAAGGTCAAACCAGAGTCCCCTGCTCTCTCCCAGCTGGTCCCCTCCAAGTCTTGCCATAGACCTAACACATGCCCTAGTCTCCTCTCCAGGAGTCCCAGGCAGGGCCACAACCTCACCAGCCCACACCGACCCAGTCCCGAGTTCGCCGCCTCCACAAATTCACTTCTTGTCATTTTTCCACCTCTCACTCCCCATAAGCACCCCAAGGCTAAAGGCCAGCCACACTCACCAGCTGCTTGTTGAAATTCTGGACACACTGTTCAAATTGCTCATCCTTTGTCTCATCTGCTTTCCCCAGTTTCTGCAGGACCTGTTGGCACAGGCGAGAAGGAAGACACATGAGCATGAGAAACAGAACAAGGGTCCTCGGTCATGGTGACGGGTCATGTCCACTGTCAACTTGATCGGCTCTAGAACTGCCACGGAGACAAATCTCAGGGTGTGCCTGTAAGAGAGGTTCTAGAGTAAATAACTGAGGTGGGAAGGCCCACCCTAACTATGGGTGGCACCATCCCACGGGATGGGGGTCCCACACTGAACAAAAAGAAGAAAGCCAGCAAGCAGCACGATCCCTCCATCTCTGCTACCTGAGTGCAGCTGTAATGGGACCAGATGCCTCGGGCTCCTGCCCCATGATGGACTGCCGCTCCTCAAACTACAAGCCAAAATAAACCCTTCCTTAAGTTGCTTCTCATCAGGTATTTTGTCACAAGGAAAGTAATACAGTCCTCAAGAGTCAAGGAGACCCTAGTTCAGGGCATAGAGGCCACCAGGAAGTGTTAGCTGCCATGACTGGAACGTGTCCCCACATTTCCTGTGTTGGGAGACTGATCTCAGAATGACAAGTGAGACCTAAGAGGCGTGAACAGGCCATGAGGGGTCTTCGCTTCCAGGTGAATTAATGTCATTGTTGAGAGCTGGTTTATGTTGTCAGTGTCTACAGGGGACTGGCTCTGATACCACGCTGCATGGGTGCTCGGCCCTTATATAAGATGCTACCGTGTTTGCTTAGAACCTGTGCACATCCTCCTCTAGACGTGACGTCATCTCTAGAACCCAGAATGCAATTCAGTGTGACCACTGTGTGAAGAGCTGTTACTCCTTGGTGGGAGGAAGTTGGGTCGTTTGGGGGGCACCCTTGAAGGAGATATTGGGGCCCGGGGCCCTCCTCTCTCTCTCTCTCTCTCTCTCCCTCTCTCTCTGCTTCCTAGCTGCTGTAAAGAAAGCAACTCGGTTCCACTACATGCTCCTCAATATGATGTGCTGGTCACCCAGGCCAAAAAGCAATGGACCCCTCAACTGAGGACTGAAACCTTCAACCTGTGAGCCAAATGAACCTTTCTTCTTTTTAAGTTGATTGTCTCCAGTATTTATAATAGTAACAGCAGGCTGACTGCAAACATACTCTTTATAAATTGCCTGGCCTGCCTGTGTTATATAATAGCACTGATTGGATGAAGGCAGTAAGACAGGCCTTTAAGCCTCTCCACCCTCTACCCAGGACTCCACCAGCAGCCAACAGCAAGAGCCACAGGACAAGCTGCCACAATAACACCAGAAGGGCGGCTTCAGACACAGCAAGCAAGATGGAGCGTCCCACCCTGCTGCTGATCTCATACTGTACCCCTGGGAACCCCACCCACTCAGCAGGCTGAGCACGAGAGGGCCCGGGCAGGGGTGTCCTTATGTCTTCAGGTGTCTCTGTTGCCTGGGCCAAGGCTCCTGACACCATTCAGAGGCACAGAGCAGGCCTGAAGCTGGCATGTGACCATCCCAGACCAGGAAGGACATAGAGGCCACTGCATATGGCTGGAATCAGCTCCCAATCTGAGTGGATTGTCAGAGTGGCCACGTGGTGTCCTAGGATCCACAACAAACAAGGCCAGGCCCTATCTGTGCCAGACTTATCTCTGAGGGACCACAAAAGTGACTTAGATATGGCTCCTACTCTCAGAATGGGGGGAGGGGTAGCCCACAGGGCTACAGGAGCCTAAGTGTGTCAAGGAAGGCTTCCTGAGGGAGGCAGCAGATGAGAAGAACCACGGGTTCACATTGTTGTCTTCAACAACCCAGCAGGCAACACAGGGTCCTTACACTCTCTCCCTCCTTCCCTGCCCCCCCTCACACACACCCTGCAAGCTTCCCTCCCAACTGGAAACCTCAGAGATGGTCCCTGTCTGATGACTTACAGTGGTTGGGAGGTAAGGGGAGACCAAGGAAAGGATGGTGGCTTGCCCAGGAAACCCTGATCAGAGGGGCCACCCAGCAGGTCTTCCTATTTTCTCCCTCCAACCTCAGAACTCTCCAGGAGGAAGGTAAGGCAAGAAGGAGGGGGGCAGGGAGAGCAACAGGAAGAGATGGGGTGTCCTGTGAGCAAGGGGCCAGACGCAGCTGTCCAAGACATCCTCAGACACATCCTCCCTCTGGAGACCCTGAGGTGATCACGCTGTCTGGAAAACAAACCTGCCTAGGTCAGGACCAGGCCAGGACAAACTCCCACCCAAAGAGCCTGCTGCACACACTGGCCCACCTAGGATCCACAACCAACAGGCCAGGCCCTCCTCCGTGCCAGGGAAGGCTTCCTGAGAGAGGCGGCAGATGAGAAGAACCAAGGGTTCAAGGCCACTGGAGATCACAGATGAGAAGGAAGGTGAGGGGGTGGAGGTGGCCACAGACAACTTCATACCTCTCACAATGGAACAATGCTGGGAAGTAGCCAAGGGATGGGTAAGGCTGGGGGAAGTGGCTTCCTTCACACCTCACCTCATGGCTGTCTCCCCCAGTGCAGACAGACCGCAGTGAAGAGAGCACATGCATTCTCACGAGTCCCTCTGTGACTCTCAAGCTGGGCACAGCCTGCCCTGGGCAGGGATCAGGGCAGACTCACCAACATGTATCAAAGCAGCCTTCTCTTTGCCCTGTTCCCATGGGGCCTCCCGCCATGCCCTAGCCACTGGAGGACCTGACCAGCCCTGGTGCCCAGGACAGAGCCAATTCTCTCCCTACCATAAATGTTGCTCAGCCACACTAGAACTTGTCCCCATTCTGGGCTCAGGGACACAAAAGTGCTCTCTCTAGCCACCCCCACCCCAGTGCTTTCACCAGGAGACACACTTACACACGCACATACCACACGCTCACACGGCCTCTTCTCTCTGACAAGAGCCTGTCGGTCCTGTGCTGAGTACTGGGGGAAACAGGGGCTCCAGGCTGAGGCAAGGGGGGCTGGGACTGGACAGGAGGGGCTCTGGGATTAAGGGTGAGCAGGAGCGCATGAGGAGAGTGAGGTAGCATTGGCCTTAGTGGCACCCCGAATCCAGGGACCCAGATGGGGCCAAGTAGGAAGGCCAGCCTGTCAGCATCCCTGACACATGACACACCCTGTGTGTCTCGTGTTGTAAGGAACCAAGAGGGGCCTTTGATGTGGGATAGAGGATGAGGAAGTCAGCACTGGAGGCCTGGGCGGAGGCAGGGAGGCATCCAAGCAGAGCCAACAGTCCAGGAAGCTTATCAGAGCCACTCAGTGTCACCTCCTATCAGAGCTTCCTCTCCCCACATCTTCAACCCGAGGATCTGAAGTGGGGCTGAAGTGGGTCCACGTGGCTGGCTCCAGAGTCTCTGGAGCTAAGGGAGAAGACACCCACTTCCCCTGGG